>PVIA01009370.1:0-61719 GCA_004024845.1 Tonatia bakeri | reverse complement strand
CACTATTTATCTTCTTTAAAGCAATATATTTATACCTCAGAAGACAACCTTGATTTGCAGGGCTTTTCAAGTTAATGGATTTTAGTTAATCCTGGCCAGCTGTTTATTCTTGATATCATTTGGATTCTGGGCAAATTTATAAAATCTCATTATAATCTAAAGCTTATTGCTAAGTAACTACATTCAAGGTTCTTTCTAATCCCTAGATCAAGATCTCAGTGCCAAAAAGTGGGTAAGTTAATTTGAAGTTTAGTGAGAATTGACATGCTCTCATATTAACTTTAATCATCTTTCATTTATGAAACCATCTTTGCATGAACAAAGTTAGATACTTTACCACAGAAGCTGAATGTTTACTTTCCTGGCCTCTTAATCATCTGCTTAAGGACATGAGGAAATAGTATAGGGCCCTCCCACTGAATGACCAACAATTCTGTTTGATGAGGCAAAACAGAATTGCAGAAACGTGAATCAGCATCAGGTGGGCTAAAAATACAAATACCTTTATCTGCATCTTTTTTTTTTTTTTTTTTTTTTGAGGAAATAGGAGTTCGAAGAGAGAGAGGATTTTCTGGAGCACTTGGGTATTGAGGGAGATAGCATCTCCAGAAAGGTTGACATGGTGACAAGCTCAGGGCCACTGAGTTTAGCATTGGGACTCTGGTCTAACACTCTGAGGAAGGAATGGGATAACCAAAGGTTGAAATGGTGCCTGAAGAGTACATGAAAAACTTTCTATTTATAAAGTTAGTTGTCACTCTTGATTTATGTCTTTCAGAGTGCTGATTTGTGCTCAGTGGCTACGAATGGCATAAAAGAGCAATCAAATATAATGCTAAATACTTTCTGTGGCACAAAAATATGGTATATCTATAATGACTATAGAAAAGTGTTAAGTAGCAGTGATTACATTCTATACATCAAACAAGAATGCTTTGGAAGAAGTCCCTGAGATGGAACCATGGGTTAAAATATACTTCTTGAGTAAAATATACTTGAGATACGGTGTATCTGGTGCAGTAAATAAAATCAAAGAGCATTCCCTGAGAACAGAAAATGTTTTCCATAAAATCCTAAGGGTGCATTCAATCACACTCTTTAATTTTCTCATTAAAATCTAATCTGTGACACATTTAAAGTTCTGTCCCACACAACGGTAACATGTAGAAAGCAATAAGCTGCACCTACCCTGGAGGGGAAAACCAAGTGAAGACAGTTTCCACACTCCACATCACAACTCAGTTGAAAAGACCTAACACAGTCATTGTTTGCAAAAATCTGACACACTGTTGGATAGGAGTTAGTGAAATATATTGGTAATAAATACAGGAATGTTGGGAGTGAGTCACATTATTATTTCCTAATTTATTGAAAAAAATTAAACAGTTCAAAAATTAGGCTTAAGGAAAAATTACTTCTACCCTGGAAATCTAAAAGCATCCTATTATAATTGTTCAATTGACTCTGGTTTGCTGACAGTTGTACAGTGGCATTTTTTTTAAAAAAATTATTTTATTGATTACACTATTACAGTTGTCCCAATTTTCCTCCTTTGCCCCCTTCCACCAAACACCCTTGACTCCCTCAGGCAATCCTACAACCATTGTTCATGTCCCTGGGTCACACATATAAGTTCTTTGGCTATTCCATTTCTTATCCTGTACTTAACATTCCCATGGTTATTCTATTTCTACCCATTTGTACTTCTCAATGTCCTCACCTCTTCACCCATTCCCAATAGACCCCCACCCCATCTGGCAGCTATCAAAATGCTCTCCATATCCATTATTCTCTCTCTGTTCTTGTTGGTTTAGTTCATTTTTAAGATTCAATTGTTGACACATATTTATTGCCATTTTATTGTTCAGAGATTTGATCTTGTCCTTTTTCTTAAGTCAGTCCCTTTAATATTTCATATAATAATGGTTTGGTGATGATGAACTCCTTTGGTATTTTTCTCATCTGGGAAGGTCTTTATCTGCCCTTCAATTCTAAATGATATCTTTTTATCATTTAGGGTAGAGTAATGATAAAGGGTAGAGTGGCTGCTGGTTCCTGCTTTTCATGACTTAAAATATTTCATTCCAATCCCTTCTAGCCTGCAAAGTTTCTTTTCAGAAATCACCTTGCAGTGTTATGGTGGCTCCCTTATAGGTAACTAACTTCTCTGGCTGCTTTTAAGATTCTCTCTTATCTTTAATCTTTGGAACTTTACTTATAATGTTCCTTGGAGTGGGCCTGTTTATATCCATCTTGTTTGGGACTCTCTGTGCTTCCTGAACTTGCATGTCTATTTTCTTCTCCAAATCAAGGAAGTTTTCATTATTTTTTCAAATAAATTTCCAATTTCTTGATCTTTCTCTTCTCCTTCTGGCATCCTTATTATGTGAATGTTAGAATGCTTGAAGTTGTCTCAGAGGCTGCTTACACTTTCATCATGTTTTTTGGATTCTTTTTTCTCCTTTTTCTAATTGGTTGTTTTTTGCTTCCTTATGTTCAAAATTGTTCATTTGATTCTCAACTTCATCCACTCTACTGTTGTTTCCCTGTAAATTTTTCTGTATTTTAATTACTGTGTCCTTCATTTCTGACTGGTTCTTTTTTATGCAGCTGAGGTCCTCACTAAGTTCCTTAAGCATCCTAAAAACCCGCATTTTGAACTCTGCATCTGATAGATTGCTTATCTCCGTCTTGTTTAGCTATTTTTCTGGAGTTTTGATCTGTTCTCTCATTTGGGCCATGGTTCTTTGACTCTTCATTTTGGCCACCTCTCTGTGTTTGTTTCTATGTATTAGATAGAGCTGCTATGATTCCCTGTCTTGGTGGTGTGGCCCAGTGTAGTAGGTATCCTATAGGATTCAGTGGCATGACCTCCCCTATCACCTAAGCTGGATACTCAAGGTGAATCCTTCATGTGAGCTGTGTACTCCCTCCTCTTGTAGTTGAGTCTTGATTGATGTTGGCAGACCAATGGGAGGGATTTACCCTAGCCAGCCACCTGCAAGAACTGGCTGTGACCACTAACAACCAACCTTTGCCCTCCATGGAGGATAATTGTGCAGGGGGAAGATGGCAATGCTCCAACATGGTCTGTAATTGTCCACAGGGTATACAGGCTCTGGGGTTTCCCAGGTGGTGTGGACCAAGGTCAGTTCCATCCTGTGTTCTGCCCAGGGTCACCCTGCATAAGCTATAAAGCAGTCTGAGATGGCTATTACTTATGCTGGACTTCATAGCCAAAAACAAGCTGTGAATCTGGGCTGGCTGCTGCTAGTGCCAGGCCTGGGTAACTTAGCAAGAGGCACAGGGGCTGTGGGCTTACTGAGGCCAGCTGTTGCTTGTTTGAGAAGATTTAGGAAGTTGTAAAACAACTACTTTTATAGTTAAAAATAATGAAAGAAAACTTCCCTAATTTGGTAAAGGAAATAGACATAAAAGTCCAGAAAGCACAGAGAGTCCCAAACAATTTGGACCCAAAGAGGACCACACCAATACATATCAAAATTAAAATGCCAAAGGTTAAACAGAAAGAGAGAATCTTAAGAGCGGCAACAGAAAAGCAGAGAGTTACCTACAAAGGAGTTCCCATAAGAATGTCAGCTGATTTCTCAAAAAAAAAAAAACAAAACAAAACTTTTCAGGCTAGAAGGGACTGTCAAGAAGTATTTAAAGTGATGGAAAGCAATGACTTACAACCTAGGTGGCTCTATCCAGCAAAGTTATCATTTAGAATATAAGGGCAGATAAAGTGCTTCCCAGACAAAGTAAAGCTAAATGAGTTTATCATCACCAAGCCATTATTTTATGAAATAAATGTTAAAGGGACTTAAGAAAAAGAAGATCAAAACTATGAACATTAAAATGGCAATAAATTCAGAGCTACCAAAAATAAAATCTAAAAAACAAACTAACCTAACAAGCAGAACAGAATCAAAATCATAGATATGGATGTCATTTGAAGGGTTATCAGTTGGGTGGGGGAAGGGGCAGAGTGGGGGAACAGGTGTAGGGATTAAGTAGTACAAATTTGTAGGTACAGAATAGACAGGGTGATGTTAAGAACAGTGTAGGAAATAGAATAGCCAAAGAACTTATATACATGACTCAAGGATATGACCTGGAGCATATTGCTGGAGGGAATAGGGGGTATAAGGTAGAAGAGGGCAAAGGGGGGAAAATTGGGACAACTGTAATAGAATAATCAATAAAATATATTAAAAAAATAAACTTAGTCCCAAAAGAGTACTACTATTTACCACAGGTAACACAAGCAGGATTCTCAGCAGATTTATAGATCCCCAATGTCCATTTATGAATCCACTGAACAAACATATCAGTGTTGGCTGGTTGACAGAAACTAACTGCTCTAGGCATTGTGTTTGAAACAGTGAACAAAACAGGCATAAAACTCGCCATGGTGAGGCTTACATTCCAGCAGGGGAAGATGTAAAATACACAAAGATACACAAATAAGTAAAATAAACAATATGCCATTAGAAGATAAATGCTTGGAATTAAAAATAAAGCAGCCTATGCCACAGTTCATATGGTCTAAGACTTCAAAAAGGATAGTCTGAGAAGGCTTCATCCTGAAGGTGACATCTGAAAAATCTTGAAAGTCATGAGTGAAAACACATGTTGTGAAGACATGTAGGGGAAGAGCAATCCAGGTAACAGAACAGGAACCACACCACGATGCTGAGGTGAAATGTGTCCAGTGGTGGAGGAGCACCCAGGTGGCCAGGAGAAAGTAGCAACAAATGAAGTCCCGAGAAGCTTCTACCCTGAGACTGGATGACGTTGGAGCATTTGAGCAGAAGAACACGCCTAGAATTTATCTATAAAATGACACTCTGGTTTCTGTGTGGACAGTAGACTGGGGGGTAGGGATAAGGGAGAGGCAAGAGAACAAGCAAGCAAAAGAATTAAGCATGTATTGAAATAACCTAAGTAACATGATGGTGGTGGCTTAACCAGAGCACAAGAGTTGGAGGAAAGAGAAGTAATCAGATTCTGGATATTTTGAAGATAGATTCAAGAGAATTTCCTGATGATTGAATTTCAGGTTGAATTGAGGGTAATTCAGAATTTGGAGCCAGGTCAACTGGAAAATCAAGTTGTTTGATACAGGAGATTTTGGAGAATCAAGAGCATGGTTTGGGCCTATTTTGGAGATTTCACATAGAAAAACGGATATATGATTAGAATTTAGAGGAGAACTCTGAGTTGAAGATAATGATTTGGGAGAGGACACTGTATAGTTGGTGTTTAATTCATGCTGTGAGCCTAGATATGATAGAGATGAGGCCCAAGGTCAGAAAGATGAGATGGGACAACAAGAGATGAAAGAAGGAAAGCATGATATTCTGGAAACCCAGGTAAAGAAAAAGCTTGAAGGAGGAGAGGTGACCAACTACCCAATTCTGCTGTTAGAACAGATGAGGATGGGAAAAGGCCAGTGGTTTTGTAGATATTTTGAACATATTGCAGGTATGTGGGGACATGATAAAAGCAAACTCCAGACAGTGATGGTGAAAGCACTTGCAAGTTGTTCAAGAGAGAATAACAAAAAAGGGAATTGGAACGAAAAGAAATGCAAAAATCCTGAACAAAATGTTGGCAAATCAATTCAACAATGACTGAGTGGGATTTATACAAGGTATGTAAGGCTGGTACATTTGGAAAGCAATGTAATTCATCACACCAAAATGCTGACAAAGAAAAAATCACAATTATGATAATAGATGCAAAAAAAGCATTTGATAAAATCCTATAAAAATTCATGATCAAAATTGTCAGTAAACTAGGAGTAAAGAAACTCCCTTAATCTGGTAAAGAATATCTACCAAAAATCTATAACTAACATGATACATAATGGAGAGAAACTCAATGCTTTCCCACTAGGATCAGGTAAATGACAAAGATGTCTCCTCTCTCCACTCCTTTTCAACAGCATGTTGGAAGTATTAGCTAACACAATAATACAAAAAAGAAAATAAAAGGTATAAAGATTTGGAGGGAAGAAAAAGGAATTAGAGACAGTAAGGAGGCAACTATTTAGTAGTTTTTCTACAAAAGGTAGAAGTCACAAAAGTAGTGTAGAGAGAATTTTGTGTTTTAAAAATTGGACAAATAATTAAGAAGAAAAATATTGATGCTGGGAGAGGGAAGAATTATAAAAGAAATGCCTTTAATCATTATACTATGCCATTTCATATGGCCAAGATATTTAAAACAATCTATGAATGGTGATTTTGTCTTTACTGCTTATGTTTTTTAAACATGATCCCCTATAAGGATCTAAGGATCTCTCTCTCTCTCTCTCTCTCTCTCTCTCTCTCTCTCTCTCTCTCGCTCTCTCTCTCTTTCTCTTTCTCTGTATTTCTCTCTTTCTTTCATTATTTTTTTCCTTTTGGGACATGTTTCTAGTCTTTTTTTTTAACCAAAGACAGAGTAAGTTCTAAATTTATTTCTTGTGTAAGAATATTAAAAATAACCATTTGATTATGAAGACTTTGGTAATGCTATGCAACTTCTTTTAAAAATACATGCAAAACTGGCAAAATTTCTTGTAGTTGACTCTACAACATATATGATAAAATTTAAATGATTTTATTCAACCAACATAAACATTTTCAAATTATATTTTTAAAATCTCTTTTTTCATCAATTCAACCTCTGCCATAAAGCACAGTATCTCCAACAAATCTCTAATTTCAACTTCCTTCTAATTTTATTCCAAAGGACATGTTACAACTTTTACTCACATGCATTATTGAAATCCATGTATGACTACTGAACCAGATTGCAAAGTATTATTTTCTGTTTCCTATGTTTATGTCATAGAATAAAGTACATTAATCGATAATACCATTTGGAATCAGATTGTTACCAGATTTCTAATAATACATTGATATGACTCTATGTTTTTATGATAAAGAAGAGATATCTATACATTGCAATATTTTAAAAACAATGAAAACATAGATTACAAAGTTTATTTTATCTTAAAAAAATCCTTCTCATTAAAACTTTACCAAATCCTCTAAAGAGTACAAAATTGATTGAGGATTTACCTCCCAGCCCTATCAGGTAAAACTAGTGTTTTTTGTTTTGGGTTTTTTTGTAGTTTAGCCTTTTTTTTTGACATTTTTTATTGTTGTTCATTACAGTTTTCTGCCTTTTCTCCCCACCCCTCCTCACCACCCCAGCCCTCCCCATCTCCCTCCCCTGTTTCCATCTCCCCTTATTATTGTTCATGTGTCCTTTATAATTGTTACTGCAAACCCTTCACCCTTTTCCCCTATAATCCCCTCCCCTCTCCCCTCTGGTCACTGTCAGCCTATTCCCTATTTCAGTATCTTTGGTTATATTTTGCTTGCTTGTTCATTTTGTTGATTAGGTTCCTGTTAAGGGTGAGATCATACGGTATTTGTCTTTCATCATCTGGCTTATTTCACTTAGCATAATGCTCTCCACTTCCATCCATGCTGCCACAAAGGGTAGGAGCTCCTTTTTTCTTTCTGCTGCATAGAATTCCATTGTTTAAGTGTACCATAGTTTTTTAGATCCATTCATTTACTGATGGGCACTTAGGTTGCTTCCAGCACTTGGCTATTGTAAATAATGCTGCTAAGAACATTGGGGTGCATAGGTTCTTTTGGATTGGTGTTTTAGGGTTTTTTTGATATAATCTTAGCAGTGAAATTGCCAGGTCAAAAGGCAGTTCCATTTTTAATTTTCTGAGGAAATTCCATACTGTTTTCCATAGTCGTTACACCAGTGTGCAATACCACCAACAGTGCACTAAGGTTCCCTTTTCTCTACAACCTCTCCAACACTTGTTGTTTCTTGATTTGTTTATGATGGCCATTCTCAACAGTGTGAGGTGGTATTTCATTGCAGTTTTAATTTGCATCTCTCTGATGGCTAGTGATACTGAGCATCTTTTCATGTGTCTCTGGACCCCTCGGTATGTCCTCCTTGGAGAAGAGTCTGTTCAGGTCCTTTGCCCATTTTCTAACTGGGTTGCTTGTCCTCTTGGAGTGAAGTTGTGTGAGTTCTTTATATATTTTGGTGATTAAACCCTTGTCTGAGGTATCATTGGTAAACATGTTTTCCCATATGGTTGATTCCCTTTTCATTTTAATGCTGTTTTCTTTAGACATGAAGAAGCTTTTTATTTTGATGAGATCCCATTTGTTTATTCTTTCCTTTATGTTCCTTACTCTAGGGGACATATCAGTGAAAATATTGCTGCGTCAAAAATCTGAGATTTTCCTGCCTATGTTCTCCTCTAGGATTTTAGTGGTGTCATGACTTATATTTAAATCCTTTATCCACCTTGAATTTATTTTTGTGTATCGTGTAAGTTGGTGATCAAGTTTCATTTTTTTGCATGTAACTGTCCAGGTCCCTGAACACCATTTGTTGAAGAGACTATTTTTGCTCCATTTTATGCTGCTGCCCCCTTTGTTGAATATTAATTGACCATAGAGACTTGGGTTTATTTCTGGGCTCTCTGTTCTGTTCCATTGGTCTATGTGTCTGTTCTTATGCCAGTACCAGGCTGTTTTGATTATAGTGGCCTTATAATACAGTTTGGTATCACGTATTTGGTGATCCCTCCTACTTTGCTCTTCTTTCTCAAAATTGCTGCAGCTATTCAGGTTTATGGTTCCATATAAATTTTTGCAGTAAAACTAGTAAGTGTTTTAACCCAGAGGTGATACCTAGGAGGAAAAGCAGCAACCCTGCATAATCTCCAAACTGAATAATTAACAATTCTTAAAAATCATCTGTAGTTTCTACATTGCCTTTGCCACTAGCTGGCTGCCTGTCTTTTGATAGGTTACTAGTTCCTCTGGGTCTCCATTTCTTCATGAGGGAATAAAAATAGAACCCCCGGTTCTAAAACTTCATAATCTATCTCAGCATAACAATATTAGTGTCATTCAGAGCAATCTTTGAGGTTATATGGGAGTCAATTCCATTCTTGTATGTATATTTTCAAACTCAGAATATCATTCTTACATTCAGACTTGACACTCCTGGCAGCTTTATTTCCCATTACCCTTATTCTTTATGCAAATGGATTTACACTTAGAGGTACTGAACTTATGTGTCACTTTTGGATTGCTATATGCAGGGAATACTCAAATATTTACCTCTCTCTTCTTCTCTAGAACCAATAAATTCAGAAGACTTACTAATCACAAAGGACTGTTGCCCAACAGTCATGAGCATGGAAATAGTGACATTGTCCCCATGGGGCCTCCAGGGGATATAGCACTAAATGAAATGTTAAGTTTGCTCTTCCAGCAAAGGAATCCTAAATATATCATATCAAGCATTGCCTATTGATGTAGCAGAGCTGAAAGAAAATCAAATCAAAGTGAAACAAAAAACTCATTACCAGTGAAAGGCAAAGATTAGATAAAGGTAATTTTTGCCTTTTGGAAATAAATGAAAGGCAGATGCATGGTTTATAAACATTTACTCAAAAAAATACATAAGAATGCAAATTAGCACTCTAGGACAATAGAAATCTGAAGAAAGAACAAATTGGCTTTCAAGTTCTCATTTGTTGTCAGAAAGTATTTATAAGCAAAAATAACAAACCACTTTGCCTATCATTTCAAAAAATAGCTTAACAAGATGGAAAGGCAGTTCATCATGTGCACTCCAGGCTAGGCACCAGTAAAGGGTTCAGGCTCCATCATGAGCAAAGCAGGAAGTGTTGTATTGGCTTCAATCTTGGGGTATGACACAACTCACATCAAGAACAAACATGTCACCTGTTTAAAGATGAGTAGTTAAAACTCCTGATATATCTATGCCATTTTTAAATTTATGGTAAACTTGATAGACATTACCTTATTTAATTATTCATTCAGTACAACCACGTTTGTTAAGTGCTTGCTATGTTTTGACCCTTTGTAAAACACTGGGGAAGCAATGATGGATGAGATGAGCATGGCCATTATCATTAGAGAGCTGACATGACAAGTTTTCAGAACAGCTTGGCAGAGTGAATATTCTTGCCCACAGTCTACAGAGGAGAAAATTAGTGAGCAAGAGTCAAAACAAATCAGGCCTTCCAAATCCAAGGCCAGAACAACTTACAATAGATGCGAAAAATGGACAAAGTGTCAAAACAACATGACCAGTGAGAGTCCAGAAACAAATATTACACAACAAAGTTTTCAGTGAAACTTTGATGATTATGCCTCATGTACAGAGAAAGCTGGCTGACTCCAGTCTCTCCATAGATACTGGTGAATAAAAAAGATGCAGGGTAAGCTGTTCACTTCAGGGGAAACTGGGAAAGGGTATATGGGAATTCTCTGTATTATCTTTCAAATTTTCTTTAAATATGAGAATATTTCAAAATACAAAGTTTAATTTAAAAAATAGTTAACTTCTAGTTACAGTATAATATTGAAAATGGGAATTGTGACATGCTAGAAAATAAATAAGATGGAAATTGTTAATATCATAAAAATCTTCTAATTAAAAATGTTATATATTATTTGACTATTCTCACACTGAAAAGCATAAATTTTTAAAAATAAACATACTTGCTATATTGAAGAGTAAAATCTCTGAACACTATACACCTTTGGTGTGTACCTGGGCAAGTAGTGGAGTAAAAAACTGATATCCAATAGGTATGGAAGCACAATGTTAATTATAGTTAGAACCATTGGTGCAAGTTTTAGCACAAGATATTCCTGAAAGATCCAAGAATTCAGCTTTTCCCCGGCAAAAGTTCCTTAACTTAATCAGACTCACCCTGACAGAGCAGGAGTGCGAAGTCAAAAACAATTAAGTTAAGTCAAGGAGGGTGTTGAAAGCCAGGGAAGACACAGAGGGCCTATGTGTCAATGCCCACAAATCTGATCACAGAAATAAGCACCTTGGACCTGTGTGTCACCACACACCTGAACACATCATCTAAGGCCAACACCATTTTCAAGATTACTAGTACTTACTCAACCAGGCTACTTCCCTTCTGGGCCCAGCATGTGGCAATAAGGGGCAAAATACAGTGCCTCCTCCCTGAGATACACAATGACCGAGTCTCAACTGAGTTGAGAGGACACAAACATGGGTAAGGAGTGGCCCCTGCTTTGGAGACTCCAGCTCACTCAGGCGTAGAGCTGGGAACCAATGATTCTCCAGGTTTCTCCCAATCTCTGTCACATTTGCCAGTGACATATGGCTGACTAGTTAATCATGTCATAAATCATGTCATTTCCATTGTCAATAACTGATTAGAGAAAAGATTGTTTCCATTCACCCCAAATTCCACATTTGTAAATTTGTTCTCAATGCTTTAACTTAAAAACATAAGTAAATAACATGCAAATTTCAGAAAGAGAAAAAATGTTGTGAAGCACAGAGGTATTTCCTAATCTCTAAATTCAGTCAACATAGGACTTACCTACTCTTAGAGCCAACAAGGCCATTGGTGGTTCATTTTATTGTGAATTAAAAGTTTTTGTATAATTTCTCAAAAAGGGCTCAGAATAAAAGGAAACTAAGCATATAAATGTGTTTATTCATTAATTAAGAAAAACATCTTAGTATCTAAAAAACTCTACAGAGCTTCATTTCCTAAAGTTGAAAATAAAAGTAGCTCAGAGTCCAGCAGGGAATGCAACTCTAAAGACACCTTGATTTCAGTCTCTTGTTGAACCTCTGGCCTATAGAAGCAGGAGACAATAAATTTGTAGCATTTTAAGCTACTGAATTTATAGCAATTTGTTACAGTATCAAAAGACAACTGGTGCAAGTATTAACCAATGAAAAAAAAGTCAAGTGAGTAGCACCACTAAAACTCTCAGATGACAACTCTTTAATTTCCTGACACAAAAATAGATCAGACTAATACCTATGTGATATGACTTTGAACTTCTCCAAAGACTACTCCAAGAAATACCTGTAACTGCCTTTTGAAATTGTATTGCCTTAATCCAAGTAATCATGTTCATCTATTAGCATTTATTTATATGCAAGTATGAATGAACATTGATCTTCCCTAGATATCAGACTTTGATAGAACATTAAGAAGAAAGGTGGAAAAAATAATGTAACTATTGTGGTAAAAGAGGGGGTGTATTAACCTGTAGTCAGGTTTCTCTGGAGAAACAGTCCCAATACTATATTGAGTTGGCCAAAATGTTCACTTGATTTTTAAGTAAAAATAAAAGACACACTTTTCATTTTCACCAATAACTTTATTGAACAATGCATTCACCATTTTTTTCCCACAACTTTCTGCCATCTTTCAGGCAACTTCATAATTTCATCTTCCCATAACTTTTTTTTATCTTTTAGAGCAAAGAACTATTCCAGGTGCCTTTTGCAGTCTTCCAGGGAATTGAAATTTTTTCCATTAAGAGAATTTTATAAAGACTGAAATAAATGGAAATCTGAAGGTGCACTGTCTGGTGAATACAACAGATGAGTCAGAACTTCCCAGCCAAGATGTAACAGTTTTTGCCTGGTCATCTAAGAAACATGAGGTCTTATATTACCCTGATGGGAGAATATTTGTTTTCTGTTGACTAATCCCGGTTGCTTTTCCTCAAGTGCCACTTTCAGTTGGTCTACTTGTTGGAATGAATTGTTTGGTTTTCCAGAAAGAGCTCATAATAAAGGACTCCCTTCCAATCTCACCATATACACAACATCACCTTCTTTGGATGAAGACTGGCCTTTGGTGTGGTTGATGGTGGTTCATTTCATTTGCCTCACAATTTCTTCCATTCCATATCATTGTACAGAATCCACTTTTCATTGCCCATCACAATTTATTTTTAAAAAGGAAAGTTTTTCATACATGTAAGAAGAGAATTACATGCAGAAATATGGTCAAGAAGGGTTTTTAGTCAAAAATTATATATAAAGCACCCATGGAAATGAATAATGGTGTGGGGATTGACTATGGAAGTGGGAGGCAGACTGGGCAGAGGAGAATAAAGGGGGAAAATTGGTACAACTGTAATAGCATAAACAATAAAACATTAAAAATAAAATATTAAAATGGCTTCACAAAAATTCACCAATTTCGATAAGTTTTTTAACACACACTGGTATGACAGTTGTCACAATAGAATCTAACAAAATTGTTTCAAGTGAAGTTAAAGACAACTAAGCACTACAAGAGCCACCTTACAGAAAAAAAAATGAATGATGCTTTTGGCCAACTCAATATATAGATATTTATTATGAGGAATTGGCTTATGCAATTAAGGAGACTGAGAAGTCCCACAATCTGCAAGATGGAGACTCAAGAAAGTAAATGGCCTGAGAGCCAGAGGAGTCCCATGGTATAAATCCCAGTCCAACAACAAAAGATGAGATGTCCCAGGTCATCAGTGAGGCAGGAAAGAAAGGGATGAATTCCTCCTTCTTTCACTTTTTGTTCTAGTCAACCTTTCACCACAGTGTATGATATTCACATTGCAGATGGAATCCACTTTACTGAGTTTGAGTATTCATGCTAATCTTTTCTGGAAAAACTCTCACAGACACATCCAGATATAATATTTAATTGAAACATAGCCAGTCAAGTTGACACATAAAATTAACCAGCATAGAAGAAGAATGAAAGGACCTCTGAAGAAAAACATCATCTTTGTCACAATTCTATCTAGCGTTAGTTTTAGTGGCCAGCCTATTTTGATTGAAGAGTGACAAAAGATTCAATATCCCCATTGCCAGAGGACCTCATATCATCCTTACAAAATCTCTGGGAAATGTTTTTCCACTCTCCACTTTTCTTGTTGATTTTCTAGGACTAAAATGAGTGATTAAATGTAGTATGCTTCAAAGAAAATATTATCCTTACAGAAATGCTGCTTTCCACAAGTTTTTATTTAAAAAAAATAAATATTAGTATTTAGCAATTCAAAAAAAGAACATGAATTTTAGCCAAGATATTTAACATTTCTAAGCCTCAGTTTCCTCCCTCTATAAAAGGAAATATCATCAGCTTTTCTCCATAAGATTGCAAGAAGGGCTAAATTAAATAATACTTGTAAAGCATTAGCAGTGCCTAGAACACAGTGCAGGCTTCTATATACATCACTAGCATCATGGTTTGAAGTAAGCTAGCATGCTAAACATCCTGATGGACCTGCACAATGATTTAAGATTTGTGTTAAAGATTTATAATCTTTAATTGGCAATGGGTTTCTAATTGATTCCTAGACTAGGAGGATGGACCAAAGTATGTTTGCAAGGTAAACTGTGAATAGTAGAGTGTAAATTTTATTTTTTTAGAGTGTAAATATTTTATTCTGCTTGAACACAAGACCGAAAAACAATTTTTTTCTAGATTTGATTACAAAAAATCTTTCTTCCCTCAAAAATCATTATTTGTATATAGCCAGAAAGAATGGAAAGAAAATGACTTTTAAAGAGAAATCAATAAATTACTGTACCCTTTTTATTATTCAGCAGTGAACACTTAGTACATCTCTATTCTATGTACTACTCTAAGAGATACTAAGATGGATAAAGTGAATTCTACACTCCAACAGAATGATGAACATGAGTTAGCTCCAGCAGGGAGGATTATGCCCTGAGACAAACACTCACGTTTATTGAAAATTCAGAAAAGAGATGAGTGAAGGCCACCTGGAGGAATAAGAAGAAGGCATAAGGATTAGAACCCAGGTTCTCAGAATACAGAAACTTATGGCTGGCACAGCTGAATGGGAGCAAGTAGTGAGTGGAGACACTGGGCCTGAGGCTAGCCAAGCGGTCTGCAAGTCCTACAGGGCAACTTAAAGAGCCCCTGCACTGAGGAGAGAGGACCACCCAACAGGACACAGCACCAAAGCTGGGCTTTGGGAAACCCACCTGACACAAGTATGTAGGAGGAGTAGAGAAAGAAGTACCTATAAAAATACAGTGCAATGATTCCAGTGGTGGAACTTCAGAGAAAAAGGAACCTTCCAGAGCCACATCCAAAGGGGGAACTCCAGAGGTTCATCTTAACTGACACAGAGAAAGCTCCACACCTGACTTCACTGGTTCCCAGCAGAGAAGCAGTTGCTATCTAGACGCTGTAGTAAAGGATTATACATCTTACATTCCTTGTTCTCCGTATATGTGAGTGAATTTATATATTTATATATAGATATATGCTTTTTTCACAAAAAATTAGACCTTTCTTTTTTAACATGCTTTGGACAATTTTTCATCTTGAAAACATAGGTTTATATCATAATATAACACCTCCATGATATTGCATTATACACATGAATGAATTTTATCTGATTAATTACGAATTATGTTGCATATAAGTTGTGGTTTCCTATTTTCACTTTTACAAACCAAGATTTGATGAATACCCTTGCAGTTTTCCCATTACTTCCTATTATTAAATCCCTAGAAATGAATTTACTCTAGATCAAAGGATGTTTACTTTTGAAATTTTGATACATGTTGCCAAATTGTTCTCTGGAAAAGTTGTGCCAATTTTCACTTTCACCAACAGTATATGAGATTGCCAGTAAAATCATTTTAATGCTTAACAAAATATAACAAACTCCCACAATGAGATACTAACATCCATTATGTCACACTCACCCACATACATATCTTTGCTTTTTTTCCTTCTCAGATCATGTATCATTTTTATATGGTCTAAACATCTACATAACATTTACACCAAACAATTTTCAAATTTAAAAACATGTACAGTATGTTTCAAATCTCATTAATATATATGCATAAAAAAGGTCTGGAATAATATCCTCCAAAATATTAATAATCTCTTTCTTTAGACAGTGGTAACATTAAGTGTCATTTGTATTTTATTCTTCACATTTTTATTTAGTTTCCAAATTTTTAACAATCTACATTATGAAAGCATATTATATAAAAATAAATAACACTTAAGCAAATCATTTCAGTGATACATTTTTTCACTGGAAAATTCCCGTTCTTTAAAGAAAACACTTTTTTTTCTTTAAGTGAAAATACTGCTTATTAGTTCTTTTGGGGGAATCATAGTCAGGTGTATGAAGGTGCTAGTGAGCCTATGACTCTGTAGTCAGTCCTTGATTAGCATGGCAGTGCATGGCAGTGCACAGCTGTAAAAATGACCATGCTCAGCATGCTGAAACCATGCACAGCAACCATGATGATCAAAGGGAAACAAGATGATTGTTCTATGACTTTTAAAAGTTTCTTTCAAGATATGTGTAAAAAAAAACAAATTTATTCCACCTTCTTACACCATATACAAGAATAAATTCAAAATGTATTAAAGACTTGAATGTTAGATTCAAAACCATAAAAATACTAACTCTCCCCTCACCTTTCCTCCCCTAATATGCCACCAGTAATGTGGTAGACCCCCTTGGAGAAGAAACCAGAAGGTCAGAGAATAAGACTTCCATATAAGCCCTTGCATGGCTATTCCCTTAGGCATTGATCCATCAGGACAATGAGGTTCTAACCCACAACAAATAATCTTAGGAACAAAGCCTTGAGTATGCTGACCATGGAGACAGAATTTTGGTCAAACTAAAGATAACATCTTGGCCTCAGTTTTGTTTTGGTTCCAGGCCCAGAAAAGCATTAAGGCCAGGTGGGGTGATGCCATGGCTGACATCAGGGCCAGCTGTGATAATTAATGAAGCCTGATCCTGATGCCAACTAATCAGTGGATACCATGACCCTGAAAGGACACACCAGGAAAGCTGATGACTATTCTATTGAGATCCTCCCCGGGACATGCACTAAAATTAAAGTCCCTTAAAACATATGACTTCAAGTTCTCTCTCATTCTCTCTCTGTCTCTCTGTCTCCCTCTCTCTCTCTCTCTCTACCCCTGTCTTCTTCCTTTAGGTGTGGCTCCTTGATTTCTTCCTCTTAAGCTCCAAGTACCCCTCTTTTGCCTCTGTAGCTTGTTTCCTGAGCCCATACAGCCCAGCTGGCTCATTTCTTCCATGGCTCTCATCTTCCACCTTTGTGACTTTCTAATAAACTTTTGCTTGTATTTGAGTCTTGGCCCTGAATTCTTATTTAACCAGAACTCAACTACCAAGGTTGCTGAGCCAAGGTCCAAGGTCCAGTTACATTCTGGTGCTATTTCACTACCAACAATGTAACAAAATATCTTTCAGGAGTACTTTAATGTGAAGATGTTGCCAGCATCATGGCCTCTGGGACATCATCATCCTTATCTCATAACTTCTTTTCTTATTTATGTTGGTAATTTCCCTTCACTAAGACCCTCAGGCTGCACTTGTAGAACCCCCAGATGGCAGCAGTGTCAACATTTGGATATTTCTTCTGTAATTCTGTGTGTGTTGTCGTGGAGGGGGGGCTCCATCCAGCAAAGCCCTCCTGGCTGCCGTGGATAAGAATAAGTCTACCAAGACATGATCTGCTTGGGGAGGAAAGGCTGACCAGTCTCTCATGGGAGGGAAGCCTTGAGCCTCTTCCTCAACGGGCTTTTATTGGGTTTAGTTTGTAGGGGAATATAGAGCATATAGGGAATATAGGGCATAAAGATCATCAATCATTGTCAGGCAGTAATGATTAAGGAATGGGTAACATTCAAAGAACTATAAGGGCTTATTCTGAATCAGGGTCAGATAGATAGAGTGATGTCACAAGGCCATAAAACTTTGGGAAATAAACTCATTTTATGCTTGGACCCTTAACATTTAAATGGAGGGCATTCTTAGCAAAGCAGTTTTCCCAGGATTTTGTGCATTCTTTCTTATACCTGATCTCCCCCTGGGAACTGCCCTTTTCAGAACAGAGCCACACCCGCCTCCAACATTGTTTTAGGCTTAAGTCAGGCAAGGGAAGTAAGGCAACCAAGTGATTAGGAGACTTCTTACAGATAGAATGAGGACTCAGGCTATAACAAAGCCAAGGGGTGAAGTAAAGGGATCCATCACCCCTTTTCTATAGTCCCCTAAGTCCTTCCCTTGGCAACTGTGCCTGTCTTAGGTTGTTCCTCCCTTGAGGAATCTTACCCATCATTGACTATCCAGCCACCCTCCAGGGCCCAAGCAGGGTGAAGTAAAGGGGGCAGAGGCTGTACCCCTGCCAGGAGGATAAGTTTTGTCTCCTTAGTGGCTTATGGTCCCAAGGTTTTTTTACTCAGCCTTAGCCATGGGGGGTTACAGCTTCTGAAACCAGGCAGGATGGTTCCTAACATAATTCCATTTATGTTTGATTCAAATTTCACTTCCAGCATTACCAGTTTTTGTTTCATTAGTGAACTTTTATCTTTATTGACAAATTTCCTTTTGTGAGTATCTAGTTTTGCAAAATGTCACAAGGGTTTATCACTGGGAGACAAGGAGGCAACACAACTTTGCTGTCTGTGTGTGAATTCAGTAACACTGCTCAGTGAGCCATCACTGAGAGATTTTGAAAAATGTCATGTGATCAGATTTGTTATTTTTGTAATAATGTATGCATTCAGGAATTAGCAGTTAAATTTTTACTTTATCCAATTACTCACAGGTAATGTATTGTGGTAACTGAAATTTTAACAATGTTGGTGGTGGACTGGTGTATTAAGCTAAACTATGGTAACTAAAAATTCATTCATATTGGAACCAAGAAAAACAAGGATTGCCTGCATAAGCCAGTAATTAAGCCAGTTTCTGACTTGCATAAGCTGGTAGTTAAGAGAGATCTTCAGGAGAAAAGAGAACCTAATCCCCACCTCTGTTTGCTATTTCTATGCAAAGTTTTCACCTGCTGACCATAATAACTAGAATTCCACTAAAGGTCAGCTATACCTTGGTGTTGATACATTGTCACATTTGATCAATATGTACTGAGTATGAGCAAGGGCTATAGTATGAAACAGCTAGAGATGTCTCCTGCCAATTGGAGTTTACAGTCCAATGGAGAGAGTCAAAAAACACAATTAGCAAATCTAAAGCATGACTTCTGACTGTACAACTTGATTTGGAAAAAAATAGAAAGGGTGATGTGATAAAACTGAAGTCAATGTGGGTGGGGAAGATACTGAATAAGAGTGAAGATCAACAAAGTCCCCTTTGAGATTACAAATGAGCTGAGCCTTGCATGATGAGAAGAAACCAGGTTACAGCAAATGAAAATGAGTTTGGATTGTTTGATAATAAGCAAGTGGCTGGGTCTCAAGAGTGAGGAAAAGAGTAATGGGACATGAAATGGGAGAGCTGGGCTAGATCATATGAGACCTTATAGGCCACAGCAAGGAGTTACATTTTATTTTAATTACAATGGAAAAATATTGAAAATTTTTATGCAAAGGAATAGCACAATAAGAGCTTTGTTAAGATGGAAATGTATCCAGAAAGGATGACAAGCTGTTGCCAGCTGGAAATAGAAATGATAATTGTGTAACTGAGCAGAGAGTAATCATTTTGGATGATGGGTGTCAGCCACATTGAGTAAGACTGATTGGAATACCATAGTGCAGAAAGGGAAGTGCTCCAGGGTGCCAAGCCTCAGCATGAAGACAATAGGCACCTTCCCAGGCAGAAGGCAGAAATACATTGCCAATTTACTCTCCTAGCTGGGTGTTCTTGGCCAACAGCCAATTGCTGCAACTAGAGACATACATACTTCCTACTAAAAATAGCACTTTTGCTACTCTGGAGGTATTGCCTGTCATTGTCTTTTTCATTTTGGATCTATTACTGCTAAACCAAGGCCCCTCTACCCAACAGAAATAGGAGGTGGCCAAGAAAGAAAGTAGATGTAATAGTGAGAGGCAAGCAAAATTATTACTTAACTGTGTTTCCAAAATCTCTGAAGGAATTTGAATCTTTCCCCAATATAATCTTTCAGGGTCCTGAAAGTAAATTTGGAGTTCTGTAAGCTTGCAGGAAATTGGACAGGGTCTTTTGTTTGTAGAAACTCTTTAAGAAGAGGGATGGAACAGAGACTGCTTGGGCTTTGAAGTTAGTCAAGCTTAGATTCAAATTCCATGGAGAAATCATTTCATTTCTTTGAACCTCAACTTCCTATTTGTATTAAAAAAGGGTATTATAATCCTACTGACCCCATAGGTCCTCTGAACATCAAATGAAGCAAATATATACTATATGAAATCCCTGGTACATAATGATTGTTAAACAAATATTTAATGCCTAAAATATGTAATATATGAAAATTCCTGACACCTATTAATTGCTCAGATTTATCATCTTTTTTCTCTCTCATCCATTGCTCTTCTCCTTTTTTCCTTGAATGGAATGCATGACAGGCCCAGGCTATTATACCAAGTTTTCTTCAGTATTAGATTATAAGGTATGCGAATTAAAAAAAAAAAGAATTAGAAAGCCAACAGTAACATCCAACTTTGAGCAGTTCTGGGGAAGCAGAGGAAAGATCCAGTCAATGCTTTTCACGCTGTTTTGTGCAGCAGAACATGTAGAGGTTTGCTAAAATGATGGCTGTCACATTCAACCCTGCCACAGCCCTGCAGCTTAGTAGTGAATTGCATATGCACTGCATATTTTGGCGCAGATGTTCTGTGAACTGCATGGGGGAAGAGGGCCCTCCAGGCAGGCTCATAAAAAAATGTTCTAAACTTTGTAAAAGATCAAATGACTATGAAATCATGTTGGATGTTAAAATCAGTGTAGCAAGCTAGACACAAATCTGGAAGGGTCATCCTACTAATTTCTTTGACTTAGCCAAAATAGGGAATATCCCCAAAGATTGATGACATTCAATATAGCAAATATTCAATGACACACATACTAATGAACAAAATAAACTGATGAACAAAATAGAAACAGAGGGATGGATATATGGAACAGACTGATAGCTGTCAGAGGGGATGGGGTTTAGGGGACTGGATGAAAGAAGGTGAAGGAATTAAGATATATATATATATATATAATCAATCACAAAGACACAGACAATAATGTGGTGATAGCCAGCGGGAAAGGGGATGAGGTGTAGGTGGATGTGGACAAAGGTAGAAGAAAATGGGGACAGAAAAAGATTTTGCTTGGGGCAATGGACACATGATATAGTGTGCAGGTAATGTTATTGAGTGGTGCACTTAAAACCTGTGTGTTTTTGTGAACCAGTGTCACCCCAATAAATTCAGTTTTAAAAATAAAGATATAAATGAATAGAAAAAAATAATGCACATTACTATATTCTGGACACCAAGTTAAGCAGCAAGATTACAAAAGATCAGTGCATGCAAAGGGAATAAGCTTCTAAATGTCTAATAATAAACTACTTTTTCATTTAATAATCCTTGGACAAATTGCCTCTGACCCTTTAGTCTGTCCCAGAATAAAAAAAGTTTAGTAATGACCTCTTTTATGGGAATACTGAAGACATTTAAAGACTGAAACTCTTAGCTGGCTTCAAACTTTTGTTCCAAATAAACAAGGCAGGTAAGTAAGTAGAAGAGATGGTGTCAAATTCTAAAGTATTTGTCTCTTACAAAATACTCTCATGTACTTCATACGTATATTTAGACACACTAGGGGGATGTTTCCAGCAACATTTAAAAAAATTAACCTTTTCAGAACTATAGTTGACTACTAGTCTACAGCCTGGGTCAAACAAACTCTTGTCATACATGTATCCCTGTAATTTGTGTAATTTGAATATAAATTCCACCTGATTTAGAGGTAAATCTTATTTTTTAAAAAAAGCATGGTTAAAATGGAACTGAAACAGTAAATTAGTTTTTGCTCTAGTTTGTCATTTCTTTCCATTTTCATTCAAAGGTTGAATTATGCAGACAAATGTCATGTGCACTTAATATCAAAGAGGAAACAACCAAAAGAGAAAAGAAAAACATGGAATAATATGTATAAAAATTATCTCAGATTTACTAAGGCAAGTTGGCAAACTGGGATGGGGTAGGAATCCTGAGGTTAAAACCACTCCAGGGCAGAAGTTTTCATTTATATTTGAGTCAGGTAAGTATATATTCTGTTGTTATCATTCCTAGTGTAAGAACTACAGAAGAATTGGTAAATTATTTAGGAAGCAAAGTCAGACTGAGCTGTGTAGTTTGTTTTGTGCTTTATATAATAAGCATAACAGAATCACCAACCAATAAATAAAATACCAAGTAAATATTGGAAGAAATATACACCTTTTATAGACAATCTCAAGCCATTTCAATATCTTATACCTGTTCTTAGTTTACATCTACTTAATCACACTGATCTTTATCTAATATTTTATTTTATTTTCATTTCTGCTAAAGTGTGATCAAAATAAAATCAAATACTGAAATAATCCATCATTTTTTTAGAGAGAGGGGAAGGAAGGGAGAGAGAGTGAGAGCCATTGAGAAAGAAACACTGATTGGTTGCTTTTTGCCCCAAATGGGGAATGAACCTACAACCTACACCTGTGGCCTGACTGGGAATTGAACCAAAGACCTTTCAATTTGTGGGTTGAAGCCCAATCAACTGAGCCACACCAGCCAGGACAACCATTTTTTTTCTACTTTCAAAAATAAGTGAGATTTGAGACGTACAGATAGCCAAAAGGAATGTACATGAAAAGATGCTCCACATCACTAGTCAACAGGGAAATGCAAATCAAAACCACAATGAGATATCCTTACACCAGTTAGAGTGACTATTAACAAAAGGACAAGAAGTGTTGGAGAAGATGTGGAGAAAAGGGAACCCCTGTGCACTGTTTGTAGGAATGTAAATTGGTGTGGCCACTGTGGAAAACAGTATGAAGTTTCCCCCCAAAATTAAAAATATAACTATTATACGATCCAGCAATGCTAAGTTATCTACCCAAATTAATGCTAAACTATTTTTTCAAAAGAAAATTAAAACATAATCACTAAAAGATGTATGTATTCCCATGTTCATAGCAATAGCCAAGACATGGAAGCTACCTAAGTGTTCACTGATAGATGAATAGATAAAGAAAATATGCTATGTATATACAGTGGAATATTATTTGGCTGTAAAAATGAAATCTTGCTATTTGCAACAACATGGATAAAACTTCGGGGCATTGAGCCAAGTTAAATAAGTCAAACAAATGAAGACAAATACTATATTATTTAGCTTATATGTGGAATCTAAAAACAAGAACAACAACAGCAAAGAAATGAGCTTATGAATATGAAGAACAGATTGGTGGTTGCCAGAGCTGGGGGGTAGATAAAAATGGGTGAAGGTGGTGAAAGGTACAAACTTCTAGTTATAAAATAAAAATAAGTTCTGGGGATGTTGACTATAGTAAACAACACTGTACTGCATATTTTAACATTGCTAAGAATTCTCATCACCAAGAAATAAAATTTGTAACTATGGTGACAGATGTTAACTAAACTTACTGTGGTGGTCATTTCACAATACACACAAATACTGAATCATTATGTTGTACACCTGAAACTAATAAAATATATAAATTATATTACAATTTTATAAATCAAATTAAAATAAATAATTAAATAAATGAAATCCAATGCAAATTTCATTATACTCCCTGCATTCTTTTTTGTAGGAATTGACCAGCTGGTTTCTAAATTTATGTGGACTGGGAATATGCAAAGCAATCTTCAAGAAGACTGAAGTTAGAACTTGCACCCTCTTACTTCAAGACATTTTATAAATCCCCAGTAGTCAAAATGAAATAAAAATTTTACAAGAGTCAACAAATATATCAATGGGACAAAATTCTGTGAAAAAAAAATATACCCAAACATACAGGGTGATTTGATTTTCAGCAAAGGTGGAACAGATGGATATTCATTTGGAGTAATAATAGAGCTTGATCCCTACCTCACATCACACAAAATTAATTTGAGATTAATTATATACCTGTATATAAAAGATCAAAATATAAAACTTTCTGGAGGAAATATAGGATACTACCTATGTGACTTGGGGGTAAGTAAAGTTTCCTTAGGAAAAAAAATAGAAAATAATAATATAGTGAGAAAATCATCAAATATAAAGAAGAGAAAATAGATAAATTGGACTTAATTATAATTTTAAATTTCTTACTAAAAGATATTTTAAGAAAGTGAATAAGCAAGCTACAAGCTGGGAGAAACATATATCTGTCAGAGGACTGTATTTAGGATATGTAAAGAACCCCCTATATCTTAAAATAAAAACGAATAACCAACCCAATGAACAAAACATTTTTTGGACAAAACATTTGAATAGATACTTTACAAAAGATGTATGAATGGTCAATAATCTCCTTAAAATCACCCAGCATCATTAGTCATAAGGAATATGCAAATTAAAACCACAATAGGAGATTATCACACATTTAGAAGACTGACAATGTCAAGTGCTTACAAGCTTGAGAAGGGCCTGGAGTGCTCATACACTACTGGTGGGAGTAGAGTATGGGAGCATAAAATAACCTCATGGTTTCTTTGAAAATTGACATTCACCTACCCAGCAATCTTATTCCTATACATTACTCGAGAGAAATAAAAATTCAATCTACAAAATACTTGTACAACAATAATCATAGTGGTTTTATTCATAATAACCTAAAACTGGAAACAGCCAGGTATCCATAACTAAGAAAATGAAAAGTAATCTGTGGTATTCATAAAATGGAACACTAACACTAAAAAAGGAATAAACTACTAATACATACAATTTGTAGGGAATCACAAAAGCATACGCTGAGTAAAAGCCTAGCACAGAAAGAGTACATATTTTATGAATTCAGCTATATGAAGTTCTGGAACAAGAAAAGCTAATTTGGATATAGAAATAAGCATTGTGACTTCTTCTGCATGGGTAAGGACAAAGATTGACGAGAAATAAGCATGAAGGAACTTTTTGAAATGAAGATTTTCTGTATGTTGATAGAGTTTGGGGATACATAGGTGTATGCATTAGCCAAAATTCATGAATAGTAGACAAGATTTATCCATTTCGTTGTATGTAAATTTTATCTTTAAAAAATCTTTGAGCAATATTGAGCTTAGGGGAAGTATACTGATACCTGCAAGTTACTTTGAAATGCATAAAAAATAAAAATATGTTGATGGGTAACAGAAGGTTAAGCAGATTGATAGGCAATAAAGCAAATATAATGAAATGTTGATTGTAAAATCTAGATTGTGTGTTACAGAATTATACTGTAAAATGCCTTTAATTTTTTTGAAACTTCTCATAAAACGATGAAAAGAAGAACATGGAAGATCTTATGTATTTCTTTTAAGTTTATAATTAATATAGAACTATAAAAATTGCAGTTTGGTCAAGATGGAGGTCAAGCCATTCAAAGAAAAATGAGTACCATGGGATTTCCATTGATATGTGGAGTCTAATGAACAAAATTAACTAACAAACAAAATAGAAACAGACTCAGATACAGAGAAAAAACTGACAGGTTGTGGGGTTACATGAAAAAGGTAAAGAGATTAAGAAAAAAACTCATAGACACAGACGTAGCGTGATGTTTACCAGAGGGGAAGGAGAGTGCAGGGAGGCAGAAAAGGGTAAAAAGGGAATAATGATGATGGAAGGAGGCTTGACATGGGGTAGTAAACATACAGTATAATACATGTTGATATATTATAGAATTATACACCGGAAATCTATATAATTTTATTAACCTTTGTCACCCTGATGAATTCAATAAAAATAAATGTAACTATGAATAATAAAATGACAATAAGTACATGCATATCTATCAACAATTACTTCAAATGCAAGTAGATTAAAAGCTCCAATCAAAAAACTTACAGTGGCTGAATGGATAAGAAAACAAAAACACTTACATATGCTGTCCTTATACATGCTGTCTACAAGAGACTCACTTCTGATTGAAAGACACACAGAGACTGAAAATAAAGGGATAGAAAACAAAACAAAAGGCTGAAATAGCAATACTTACACTGGACGAAACAGACTTTAAAACAAAGGCTATAACAAGAGACAAACAGGAACCCAACAACTACACCTCTGAGTACTTACCATAAGAAACCCAAAACACTAAATTGAAAAGGCATATACATTAATATGTTTATTGCAGCGTTATTTACAATAGCCAAGGTATGAAAGCAACCTAAGTGTACACTAATAGATGAATGGATAAAGACAAAGTGGTGTATATATATAATGGAATATGATTTAGCTATAAAAAAGACTGAAATTTTACCACCTGCAACAACCTGCATGGATCTAGAGGGTATTATGCTAAATGCAATAAGTCACTCAGAGAAAGACAAATGCCAGATGATTTTACTTATATGTGGAACCGAAAACAAACAAACAAATTAAACCAACACGAATAACAGAAACAGATTCATAGATACAGAGAGCATTTTGATGATTGCCAGATGGGAAAGGGGTTGAAAGGATGCATGAAAAAGATGAAGGGATTTAGAAGCACAAATAGTCATGGGGATGTAGAGTACAGCCTAGGGAATATAGTCAATATTGCAGTAAGTGTATATGGTATAAGATGTGTAGGCCATTTATCAAGGTGATCATGTCATATGTTATATATCTGTAAATGTCTAATCATGGGGTTGTACACCTGAAACAAAAGTAATATTATACATCAACTATAATTTAGAAATGTAAAAAAAAATTAAAGAAACAATGTTACTCAAGTTTATTTAGGATTGCCTACATCTTCTGAATTCTAAACCATATTTGGGGTTGTCAATCATGTTCTCAATCAGGTACTTCTCTTTGTATTTGCATTGTTCATTCTTCCCACACAGATGTGCTCTGTACTCTGTTCAAATCTGCTAAGAGGCATCATGAGTTATTATTGAACATGCTTCCATCTGTATCGTCATTTTGAGACCACATACTTGTCATTCCCCACCCTCACTCCAAAAAAAGAATGTGTCTTTTCCAGGGTTATTTACCAGGTCTGATTTCTGCAAGGGGATTGGGAAATAGCAGTCTTTTGGTTGGTCAATAGCTGACTTGTTTGCCAAAATGCTCAGGTACTCATTATACTAAAATTATAGCTTTTTCAATGAGCAAGTACCTTATGCACCAGATGGCTCTCCACTCCTGCTTTTCTCAACAGCATCTTTTCATGAGACCATTATATGGTTTGCTTGTGGCATCACAATTAAAGATAAAATGAAAAGAGAAATCACACCTTCTGATTTCACAAAATCCTTTCCAGTTAATCCCCAGTCATCTCAGTTACCTTATTTAATCTCATTAAAAAGAAAAATGTTGCTTTAATGTGACTAATTTAGATAATATAAATATTATTTCAATTTCAGTGGATACTTGTGGAAATAATGTTTTGTAGACACATTTACTTCATGTTCTAAAGCGCAGCAGGATTTCTGTGTGGTTGTAATGCTGGGTGTCTGCTAGCCCTCAAAAGTTATTATTAGAGGGAACTGAATAGCCTAAATGCCAACAGCCAGGCACCACTAGGATTCTGAGGTGAATAGACTTTGATGCTTTGATGGTGGAAAAGAGTCAGATAGGAGAGAAGGAGGGAGCAGAATAATGGAAATGAAGATTAGAACTCTATTGTAGTATTTTCAATTCTATAATGTTGAAATGATTACTTCTTGGCCTTTTGACTAAGATCAAATGTAGTATGTTAAAATGCTATCTTACTAATGACCATGAACCTGTTTTAGAAAACTCCAAAACTGTCTCTATGCTGGTATTTCAAAAAGTATTTTTAAATGTGAATTCAGACATTCTCTGAGAGACTCTTTAAGGAACCCTCTCTTGAAGCAAGGCCCATCACCATTACCAATAACCCAGGGAGCCTGAAATTGGACCACAGCAATTAGAATAATAATCCTAGCTTTCTGATCCAGCTCCAGTCTTCTTTTAAAGTCCATACAATACCTATCAACCTGTTTCATTGGCTCCTACCAAATCTACTTTCTACAGTAAATGACCTTTCCTCTATCTTTGGTCTCTTTCCTCTTATCACCTAAGTATAAACATAATTTTCTACATTTCTGTTCTCCTGCCCCATCCCTTATTTTGGTTAATTCTTACAATATACCTTACTCCCTTATTATAATAATGCTCATTTTTTATCTTAGACCACTGTTTCCTGTCATATTATGATGAATTTTCCCATTGGTACTTACATATTTATTCATATTTTCCTGTCTCCTTCCTCACTGCTGTGACCTACCACCCTGTAGACAAGAACACACCTTAACTTCCATCCAAGATGGAGGTGTAGGTAGACACACTGTGCCTCCTCACACAACCAAAAGAAGGATGACAACAAATTTAAAAACAAAAAACAACCAGAACTGACAGAAAATCAAACTGTATGGAGGTCCAACAACCAAGGAGTTAAAGAGGAAATATTCATCCAGACCAGTAGAAGAAGCAGAGACCAGCAGCAGGGTGCAGAGGACTCTCTGCAAGGCAGTGGCTGGCAGACCATTTGAGGTAGCAGCTTGCAGATTCAGTGGTCCCACATTCATGTGCAGACAAACTGGGAGGAACTGGGGAGCAAGACAGACCATGCAACCTAGGGTTCCAGTGTGGGGAAATAAAACCTCAAAGCCTCTGACTGAAAACACCTGTGGGGGTTTGGGCAGCAGCAGGAGAAACTCCCAGCCCCACAGGAGAGTCTGTTGGAGAGACCCACAGGGTCCTAGAATGTATACAAACCCACCTACCCAGGAATAATCATCAGAAGGGCCCAATTTTATTGTGGGTAGCAAGGGAAGTGACTGCAAATTGGCAGAGAGTGGAACAAGGGTCACTGTTCCCTCTTGGGCCCCTCCCCTACTTACAGCATCACAATACAGCCACCTAAGGCTCCACCCCTTCCTACATAACAGAAGCGCCAAGACAAAAAAAAAAAATGACCCAAATGAAAGAACAGATCAAATCTCCAGAAAAAATACAACTAAGTGATGAAGAGATAGCCAACCTATCAGATGCAGCTCAAAACACTGGTAATCCAGATGCTCCCAGAATTGGTTGAATATGGTCAAAAATTAGAGGAAAAAAGGGAAGGTTATGAAAAGTGAAATAAAGAAATATGTACAGGGAACCAACAGTGACAGGAAGGAAACCAGGACTCAAATCAATGGTTTGGAGCAAAAGGAAGAAAGAAACATCCAACCAGAAAAGAATGAAGAAATAAGAATTTGAAAAAATGAGGAGAGGCTTAGGAACTTCCAGGACATCTTTAACCATTCCAACATCCAAATCATAGGGGTGCCAGAAGGAAAAGAGGAAGAACAAGAAATTGAAAACTTATTTGAAAAAAAAATGAAGGAGAACTTTTCCGATCTGGCACAGGAAATAGACTTCCAGGAAGTCCAGGAAGCTCAGAGAGTCCCAAAGAAGTTGGACCCAAGGAGAAACACATGAAGGCACATCATAATTAAATTAGCCAAGATGAAAGATGAGAGAATATTAAAAGTAGCAAGAGAAAAGGAGACAGTTACCTATAGAGGAGTTCCCATTAGATGATCAGCTGATTTCTCAAAAGAAACCTTGCAGGCAAGAAGGGGCTAGAAAGAAGTATTCAAAGTCCTGAAAGGCAAGGACCTACATCCAAGATTACTCTATCCAGCAAAGCTATCATTTAGAATGGAAGGGCAGATAAAATGCTTCTCAAATAAGGTCAACTTAAAGGAGTTCATCATCACCAAGCCCTTATTATATGAAATGTTAAAGGGACTTATCAAAGAAAAAGAAGATAAAAAATATAAGCAGTAAAATGACAACAAAATCACAGATATTAACAGCCGAAACTAAAAACAAAAACAAACTAAGCAAACAATTAGAACAGGAACAGAATCTCAGAAATGGAGATCACATGCAGGGTTATCAGTGGGAAAGTGGGAGAGGAAGAGACAGGGAAAAGGTACAGAGAATAAGTAGCATAAATGTTAGGTAGAAAATAGACAGGGGAGATTAAGAATAGTATAGGAAATGTAGAAGCCAAAGAATTTACATGTGTGACCCATGAACATGAACTAAAGGGAGGGAATGCAAGTGGAAGGGGGTATGCAGAACAGAGAGGAATAAAGGGTGGAAGGAAATAGGAGAACTGTAATAGATAAACTAAAATATATTTTTTAAAGAAATAAATGAAAAATAACACACCTTAATATAGGAATGAAAGATATAAGGAAAAGAACACAGAATCTGAAATCAGAAGACTAGTTCATCTCGACTCAGCTTCTTAACATGTGAGTGGCTCTGTTTCATTTCTCAAAAGGGAAATAATATTCTGCCATTGTCTTAGAGTTTTCCTGATGGTCAAATGACAAAATATTTGTTAATTAGTTTGCATTTCCCCCTGTGAAGACTGAAACAAGGATTCAAATGCATGGAATTTATTGAGCAGGTTTGGGAAAGACTGGGAAGTAAGGGAAAATGTGGTACCAGAAAGGGAAGGCAGCAACTAAAGGGATGCAGACCAGATGTTGCAGAAGTGGCAAGCGATAAAAGCTGAGCGATATGAGCAGGACCCTAAAAAAATGCTCATACACTTTTCAAAATAATGTGTATCAATATTATTTCTTAGTAACATCAGCATTTGAGTTACAGGCACCTTCTCACCCTATAATCTGCCACCCTCCTTGGTGTTGATTCTGCAATGCCTTCCTAGCACACTGTCATAGCTTCCTCACTTCCAGTAATCTGTATTTAACTCCACTCCATCTACCCACAAATATATGACAATCACTTATTACTTAGACTTCCTACCTACAAAACCTTGAACTAAAACATTTTCTTTAAGTCATTGACTGTGTTCATGGGTTGGAAGAATTAAGACCATCAAAATGTCCATATTACCCAAAGCAATTTGTAGATTGAATGCAATCCCTATAAAAACACCAATGGCATATTTCACAGATTTAGAACAAATATTTCAAAAAATTTATATGGAACCATAAATGACCCCAAATAGTTACAGCAATTTTGAGAAAGAAGAACAAAGTAGGAGGGATCACAATACCTAATATCAAACTGTATTACAAGGCCACTATAATCAAAACAGCCTAGTACTGGTATAAGAACAGAAACACAGACCAATGGAACAGAGTAGAGAACCCAAAAATAAACCCAAGTCTCTATGGTCAATTAATATTCCACAAAGGGGGCAGCAGCATAAAATGGGGGAAAAATATCCTCTTCAACAAATGGTGTTCAGAGATCTGAACAGCTACATGCAAAAAAAAAAAAAAATGAAACTCAATCACCAACTCACAACATACACACAAAAAAAATTCAATGTGGACAAATGACTTAAATATAAGCCATGACACCACTAAAGCCCTAGAGGAGAACATAGGCAGGAAAATCTCAGATATTCCACGAAGCATTATTTTCACCAATATATCCCCTAGAGTAAGAGACATAAAGGAAAGAATAAACAAATGGGATCTCATCAAAATAAAAAGCCTCTTCACGGCTAAAGAATACAGCATTAAAATGAAAAGAGAACCAACCATATGGGAAAACACATTTGTCAATGATACCTCAGAAAAGGATTTGATCTCCAAAATATATAGAGAACTTACACGACTCCACTCCAGGAAGACAACACAATTAAAAAATGGGCAAAGGACTTCAACAGACACTTCTCCAAGGAGGACATACATAGGGCCCAGAGGCATATGAAAAGATGCTCAGCATCACTAGCCAACAGAGAAATTCAAATTAAAACCACAATGAGATACCACTTCACACAAGTCAGAATGACCATCATAAACAAAGCAACAAACAATAAGTGTTGGAGAGGTTGTGGAGAAAAGGGGACCCTAGTGCACTGTTAGTGGGAATGCAGACAGTGAAAACACTGTGGGAAACAGTATGGAATTTCCTCAGAAAACTAAAAATGAAACTGCCTTTCAACCTGAGAATTCCACTACTGGGATTATACCCTAAGAACCCTGACACACTAATTCAAAAGAAGCTATGCACCCCAATGTTCATAGCAGCACAATCTACAATAGCCAGGTGCTAGAAACAACCTAAGTGCCCATCAGTAAATGAATGGATCAAAAATCTATGGTACATTTACATGATGGAATACTACGCAGTAGAAAGAAGGACCTCCTACCCTTAGCAACAACCTGGAAGGAACTGGAGAGCCATTATGTTAAGTGAGATAAGCAAGGTCATGAAAGAAAAATACCATACAATCTTACCTATAAGTGGAACCTAATCAATAAAACAAACAAGCAAGCAAAATATAACCAGAGACTTGGAAATTAAGAACAAACTGACAGTAACCAGAGGGGAGGTAGGAAGGGATAATGTGAGGGGAAGGAGGAAGGGTTTTCAGAAACATGTATAAAGGACACATGGACAAAACCAAAGGTGGGCAGGATGGAGGATGGGAGGTGGAGATGTCTGGGTTGGATTGAGTGGTGGGGGGTAAATGGAGACAACTATACTTGAACAACAATAAAAAATATATAAAAAATATTATTTCAGGAAATTATTGGTTAAATAAGATTAAGAAGATTTTTATCATCCAGTTTCTCAAAGCCATTAAATATATCTACATTCATTACAAAGATTTAAGAAGAATATATAGCTGGCAAAATTTCTCAAATTTATTTGACCCTAAGATTTCCACAAAACAAACCTTGGGACATGCTGACTTAACTCTGATTAAAAACTACTACATGTTACAACCTTCCAGAAACAGATGCATGATGGCTGACTATGGTATACACGGCTTTATAAGATGAGCTTTGGGACACTGTTATCCAAAAAAAGGTGCACTTTATTTCAACTGATATTTTTTATCTCTGTTTGTAGAGAATGTAAAGCATTCTCTTTGTTTTAAGCATAATCCTTATTCTTAAGAGAAGAGCATTCTAGTAACTTTCAGCCTAAGAAAATTTAGCGGAATTGGTCATTCTGGTCTTAAGGAAAATTTATCTCTGTTATACACTGTGATTATTGCTCAGAGCATGATCTTACCTTGTTAACCAAAGTGTCCCAGCCTCAGAATCCATGCACTTTCCCACCAATGCATCTGTGAAAAGTACACAGAAAGATTACTTCCCTTCAATGTCATCATGCTTGGTCAGAGGAATGGCTCAGCAAAACTGCCTAGATCTCAAGGGAAGGTATTTTAATCCCTCTTATTCCCATTTTTAAGCATTTCCCCCCAAGATATGCCAGTGTTCCAAGGGATGAAGTGGCTGGAGCAGCAATGTACTATGCCCAGAACCACCCTCCAAAGATCTACATGCCCATTATCTGCAGGAAGTGCTATGCATTCACTTCACTCTGTAGTAGTTTCAGGGTCAAAAAGGATCAGGTAGGTGTTTTTTATTATGGAGAAGTCCCCTGACCTTCAAAGGAGATCTCATAAGCTGTCCCATTTGAAGTCCTGGATCCCAAACTTAAATAATGCAGGAGCAAAAGTCCTACGTTTAATACTATCATTCAGAAGAAAACAAAAATTATTCAGGAACCCAAGAGTGAGCCAAGAATTAATTGTGTGAATGTCAGCACCACACCTGTTTTGCTGGCACATAACAGATTTTCATTCACCCTTCCTTACAGTAGTGATGAGTATTAACACATCATTGGAAATGAAAATCATCTTCCCCCAAGTGGGCAGAAAGATTTCCCTTAAAAAATGCTCAGGAGAAATTGCTGAAACCACTCTCTTTTTTGGCTTATGGAATATTGATGATGAAATGCAAAATGTATAGATTACAGCTATGCTTTCTGCTCTAAACTACTCCTGGGTTAAAGAGCATGAGAAACAGCTGATGTTGTGAATTCACATGAGGAAACAGCATCACATCCTAAGACCTCAGAAAAATAAATTCTTACATGAGTATGGACTCCAGAGATGCTGTTAAAGAGTCAAAATGACGGAAACAAAAGCTTTCCATCATTTCCATGTTGGGCAACTACTCCAGGTAGTTCATCTGGGGCAGAGAGAATCTGTTAAGGGGAATTAAGAGAAGCCGAGGAGGGTGGGCAGACCCTGAGGAAGACAGTGCCACACCAGGGAGTTGGGGTTCATTCTGTATCACTTGGGAGACCTACTGAAGGAAAGTATCATGATATGGTGGGCCTCGGGGGAGATTATTCTGAGATTGAACTAGAGAATGTTCAGAGCAAATATGAGACTGAAGATTAGATATATTCTGAATAACATTGAAATCAGCTATTTTCAATATTTATGAAGGGTTGATAGTACAATATTTTATAAAAAGTCTTAGCTGGTTTGGTTTATTTTTATTACATGTCTAAGTAAAAAGCCTTTTAATGGTTCATTTGTGCATTGAGAGTTGCCCTAGAAGTCTGTAGGCTCACAGATCTCTCAAAGGCTTCTTTCAGATAATGAAATTTGACTGTGGTTCAAAAGCACTGCAGTCAACCTACATGTAAAACCAAGAAAACAGGCTTAATCATTGTAACAATTTTTAGTGACCACTGGTAATATATAAACTCTGAAATTTTTTTACTAACTATAAGAACTTTATATTAAGCACTAGTTTAGAGGGCTCACCATTGGGCTTTTTATGGAAAACACTTTGTAACAACATTCTTTCAGTACATGTACCATTATCATGTTTTTAAAAAGTTCTGCCCTGGAATAAGTGAGGGTTAGATAAATAAATGTGTAATTTTGATACCAATAGACAGCTTATCCAAACCACTAAGGAGGCTTCAGGTTGTAGCGGTTTGGCAGTGGGCTAAGGGTAGGGAAAACAAGGGGCCCCAGAGGAAGTAGAGCTAGACCCTGGGAGCCATTCATGCCCCAAGCCATGCTCCTCAGGGACAGAGGCCAGAGGTTCGAGTACTGAGGGCATGCATCTGGACAAAAAAATACCTTGTGAGCTGCCCACAGCTATCATGAGGACGTGGGGTTTGGCGGCACCACTCTAGCATCTTCTAGCATGAGACTGCACTCCCTGGGTAACCAAGCCATGCCTTGTGGATGCTCCCCCCAAGAGCTGAGGACGTCCAGAGGGTTCCACTCTGCCCAAGATGGTAGCTGGAGGATGTTCCTGCACTGAGCACCTGCAGGACTAGCAGGATAATTGGAAAGAAGAGGCCCTTCTACCCCATTCCAGTGCCAGATTGAGGGTGATACCAGGGAAAGCAGGCGCATGGCCATAGAAGTTGAAATGGTGGCAGGGGAGGTGCTGGATCAAAGAGGCCTGTCAGTTGAGCCTGGAGAAAAAGGAATTGTTTAGGAGGGGGATCTACCTGAAGCATGAGAAAACACCTGGTGGGTCCCAAGCTTATATAGAGCCAGTGGAAGAAAGAAATGCTCTTTCATCCGCTTGGTGAACACACTGGCCAGGTGTGTTTGCAGGCCCCACACACGGGTTTCAGGAGGGAGCTCGAAATGTACTGCAAGATGTACTGGGAACAAGCTAAGCTATCATGATGAGCCTTAGCAGCTGCCTGCAAGCACCAAAGCACTGTATTTTTAATGGAAACAGAAATCTCTGGACACTCTTTTGTTTTGTTTTTGCTGAAGGCTGTTGGACTTCATCTGGGTTTTGTGGAGGAGGTAGGCTTTGAGACAAGAGTCCTCCATTCTCCCAGATTGTGCAGCATCTGAATAAAACCCTCTTTCCTTTTCTCACCAGCAACTGGTTCACAAGTCTGGCTTTTGTGGTTTCAAGCAGTCAACCCCTCTTTTTTTGTTTGGTAACAATTTTGTTGTAATTTTTTGTCCAAACTTGCACACTTTTGAGAGTAAAAGAGAGTGATATTGATAATTATGCCAGGATATATGGTCACTTGAATTTAGGAATAATGTGGCTAATGAATTTCAAAACATTTATATACTTTATGTGAACAAACATGGACTTAGGATGCTGTTAGTCAAATTTAAAATGTCTCACACAAAAGCTTTTCATGATAAATTTTCATAGCAGATAGTTTGTGAAAACTTCAACTGTGAACTAAATTTTAGTGCCTTCTTCTTCTGCAATTAGGTGGTTTTATACTTTCATATCAGGGATAGGGTTATCAGGTTTGAGGTTTGCTGAAGATAAGCCTTTCTAAACACACACATGTGTATACACACACACGCACACACACACACAACCTTTCTTGCTTTATACTTTCTAGTATGGGTTTGATCTTTGGTAATAACATTTAGTGGCTTTTGCTTTTTAAACTGTAGTTTAAGAAAGCATTAAAGACCTGTGCAAATATGCTTTAATAATCTCTCCTTTTCCTATTTTATTATTAAAAACACTAAATTTATAGGTCAAATTGTATTCATATCTTTTGCACTTTTTTCCCTTTGTCAATACAGTTAAACTCTCCCAAATTTTGAGATAAAATATGAATAAGTGTGGCTTTATAACATGGATGTCTATCAGTATATATTACCACAACTCTATATGTGAACCTATCACAGCTTTCCCAAACACAGTCCTGTTTCCTTTGTACTGTTAACTTAAAAATACAAGGCCTTTCAGAATGAAAAGCAACAAGCATTTATTTGACACCAATAATGATAGTTATTTGGTCCCTGGCTGGTGTAGCTCTGTGGATTAAGCACAGACCTGTGAACCAGAGTCACTGGTTTGATTCCCAGTCAGGGCACATGCCTGGATTGCAGGCAGCCAGGTCCCCAGCAGGGGGCACACAAGAGGCAACTACACATTGATGTTACTCTCCCTCTTTTTCTCCTTCCCTTCCCCTCTCTCTAAAAATAAGTAAATAAAATATTTAAAAAAATAAAATAAAATAATAAAATAAAATAATAAAATGAATAGTTATTTGGGAATCACTGATTCAGGCAGAAGCTCAAATAGTATACCAATTAGGAAACAAAAGTAATGAATATTTATGAGAAAGGGAAGGGGAAAAATTGTATCAATAGAAGGAAAGCATTTCTTTTCTTTTTTTAACTTTATTTTTATTGTTGATACTATTAAAAAGGTTCCCATCTTCTCCCCTATAGAAAACATACCACAATGATGCTTATTCTAAAGAATATTTTTCATTCTAATTCCAGTAGTTGTCAGTACAGTAGTCATAATTGCTTTCTTGTTGTTTTTAGAAACAGTTCTTTGGGGTACAGAGTTGCTTTAGTCCCAGTCCAAAGGTTATTTTTCACTTTTAATATTCCAAAGGTTTCAGACATAAGACATGCAAGGCAGTTCCTCTGGCATGGCAGCTCTAGGTTCATTTTAAAGTGTCCCCATTTATTTGTTGTTGTTGTTTTAAATGCCAATGGTATTTCAATTTATGGGTGACAATATGAAAAGGCCAATTCCACTGAAAAAATAATTTATTACTTACATCCCACTTCTGGAGAAAAGCAGACATTCTACTCCACACAAGACCATAGGGGAAGCACCCAGTTCTGCTCACGAGCAGTAACAGGAGTGAAGAGAGAGCCTAGACCAGAGTCTTTATTGGGGTTTCTGCAGGAAAGGCAAAGCAGGGCAGAGTAAACAGTTTACAGTGGCTCATTTGAATGATTCCCACACACTCTGAGCTACAGGGGTGGTCTCTAGGTGTCTAGTACCTGGTCCTGGCTCTGGAAGGATTTAGAGAAGGGGAAATATTTGGCTTAATGTGCGAGTTAGATGAAGAAGGTGGTTGGGGGTATCGACTAGGGATAGGTTGCACTCCATATGAAAGTAATACCTTCTGCTAAGACTTCTGTTATGTCTAAGAATTGACTAGCACAGGTTGGGGCAGTCTCTCCAGTTCCAGGAAGATTTTATAATATCAAAATATAATAAGAAAAAAAACCACCATAAGACGTAAAACTTCTTTAAAACACTGTTAATGAAATTCCATGTTAAATTTAAGACACGTATAGGTTTACTAAAATAAAAAAATTAATATACAAATATTCACCAAATATTGAGAAAAGCAACGACCACAAATCTAGTCTTCCTATACCTAACCTTTCAGAGCCAAGACAATTTTCCTTCTTAATTGGAAACTCTTGCATTTATTTATTCATTCATTAAGTAAATTATTCACTTACTCAACATTCCTTTATTTGGTAGAAACTAGGTCTCAGGCACCATATTTTAACTTAGAATATTCTCGATTTTCTCATTGTGAACATTTCTGGATTACTTTGACAATAATTTAAAAATGTGGTTGAAAGAATATAATAATAGTTTAGGATGTAAGCTTTGAGTCTAGTCTTGACTACCTACTTCCTATATGACCTGGCTGATGAGTTATCCTTTCCACGTTTCAGTTTCATTATCTATAAAATGGAAAGGATAATCATATAGGCATAACATTTGGGGTTGTCGTGAGATATACATGAGAGAGCAGAATATGTGAAGCTCCAGAACTCTCCCTATAGGTCAGGAAATCTTGGCACCTTTTGTTCTGGATTTGTAGCATTGGCCACTCATCTCCAATTCTAGAGTTTCTCTTTCCCAATGGTGTTTACAAGACACCTAAACGAATATGATACACATGCTTTTCTCATACCATGGGTAACAGAGTAATTTTACACTGCTATAATGCCTATGTGATTACTATGTGAACCCAGAAAACTATATATGTACCTCTGGTTCTGACTGGGCCCAGCTTACAGTCTGGGTTTCTAAACATGCAGAGCACCCAGACTTTACTCACGCCATTGCAGGTTTGTTGATATCAACCTGTTTCACATAGCAGCCTAATCATCTTGTCCAAACATGCTGGGCACTCTCCTTCTTGGGCTCGGGCTGCTACTATTCTCAGTATACCATTGTCCATCTTCTCGGTTGGTGAAAATTCTACTGCACTTATCAGGGCCTGATTCAAGCATGACTCTTCCATGAAGCCAGCTCTGATTGCCCCACTCTTACCAGGAGGCAGAATGGACAAATTTTAATGTCTCCATAAAAGGATTTGGCATTTCTATATCACAAATATCTAGAAGATGCTGAATGGAGTTATAACAATTGACAAGAATACTTTAGAATAAAGATTATTATAAAGAGAATGATCTTGTGAGATTATTTCCTTAAAAGACAAATGGAAAAACTACCATTTAATCCAGCGATTTGACTTCAGAATATTTATCTGGAGAAAAGAAAAATACTAACTTAAAAAGATATCTGTGCCTCTGTGGTCATACTAACATTATGTATAATAGCCAAAATATGGAGACAACCTAAATGTATATCAGTAGATGAATGAGTTAAAAGAGCTCATATGTGTATACATAAATACACATATATAAATGGGATATTGTCCTGCCATAAAAAGAATGAAACTTTGTCATTTGCAACAACATGGATGGATCTTGAGGGCATAATGTTAAATAAAATAAATTGAACAGAGGAAGAAATATACTGTACAATCTCTCTTATGTATGGAATCTAAAAAAAAAAACCATAAAACCTCAACAAATTCATAGATACTGAGAATAGATTGGTGGTTGCCAGATATGGTGTGGGAGAAATGAATGAACTGTTTTGTTTTCTTTTTGGTTTGATAAATTATAACTTTTCCTACAAAATTATAAAAGTACACTAGAAGAGGAATAAAAACTAATTAATGAATTATAGGGAGGGGTGAATGATGCAATATCACCCTTCCAGACCACAATTTTGTGACTTTTTCTAAAGCCTGTGCTTGGACAGAGGTGTCTGCAGACACCATTGAAGTAAGAGAAAAAACAAATCTCAGATCCCTTAACATCAGGAAACCAGCAATCCTCCTGACAGTACTTAGCTCCTCCCTTCTACATTAATTCCTAATGGGAAGCCTTTTGAAGTCTGTTGTAAACCTTTTAGAAAGAAAAATAAGAGATTATCATGGATAAAATTTTAGATCTTCAGAGCAAACTGACCAATATACAGCCTTTGAATCAAAATGCCGTGTTTTCATTCAGAAGGACTTCTGATACTTTCAATATTTTTAACTTTTCAATTAATCTATCTATTCAATATTATTTGAGTCCCATTTCCTGAAAGGGCACCTTAGTTGCACTTGTAACATCTATTCTAATTATGTTTTCTTTGGCTATGTAATGCGTCTATGTAATGCTGTATTTTGGAGAACATTGATTTCTGCTTCAGAAGACAGAAATGGGATGAATAAAACTCATGAGATGGCTTAAGCATAACTAGTAAATATTTAATATTTCTCAGTAACCTATGAGAAATATTGAACAGTGAAGTAAGTAGAGCATTTGTGTGTGAACATAAATTGGAAGGGATGGAAAGATTAAAATATTCAAGAAGTCTTAAGTCAGTTCCCAGTAGTGACACCCTACTACACCACACCTTCATGTGCCCTGTACCAGAAACACAAGGAGAGCCCATGGTTGTCCATTAGACCACTGGCAAGCCACAGCTGTGGCCATGGGTACTTGTAGCTGTGTCTCTCTGCTAAAGCACGTATGTGTCATTGGCCTTGGGTCCCTGTTTGTAAGCCCTTTACTTGAACCCCAGCTGCAGTCCATGACCACACTCACATTGGGGAAAGCTGGTGAGATGGAGGGACAGACAGGACACATGAGTATGTGTGCACCAGACTCAGGGCATATATCCTTCCACCCTGCAGGTATCCTCTCCTCAGTGGGTTATAGTGTTCCTTTCTTCTCTTCCCCTTGCTTCATTCTGCATTTCAAGTATATCAAATGAACTTGTGCCTTGAGCATTTTAATATTTACACACAGGCTTTCTGTTCATGACCAGTGGGCAAGCTCACCGGGTAATGTACTTAGAGATGACCAGGGCATTAAAGTAGTCCCTGTGCAGTCTAACGATACTGACTGTTCTGTCCATTGTAGAAATTCCCTATACCCACTCTTTCTGTGATAATTGAGCTCTTCAGGCCCACTCTCATCCCACTGCTCCTGTCATTTGTTATGGAAGAGCTACTTCTCTGCACTTGCTCACTATTTAGCAAGCCCTTCTTCATAGATGTCCTGAGGTAATCCAGGTGTGCTTCACTCCACTCTAGGACAAAGGCATTGGTTCTTTGTGGTACTGGCAAAATCTCAGGTATAAAATCACCAAAGGGAAATGGTTTTCATTTTTAAAACCTGAGATTTTGAGGTACAGATGAACACTTCTAATACCACTAGACACTAGTACAGATATTAAACAAGTAAGTATGATAGTCCCCCTTATCTGCAATTTTGCTATTCTCAGTTTCAGGTACCTGTGGTCAACCACAATCAGAAAATATTAAATGGAAAATTCCAGAAATAAACAATTGATAAATTATGTGCCTTTTAAATTATGTACCTTTCTGAGTAGTGTGATGGAATCTTGCACCATCCTGATCTATCTAGCACTGGGTGTGAATCATTTCTTTGACCAGCATATGCATGCTGTCGACATTCCTGCCTGTTAGTCACCTCGCAGTCATCTAGGTTATCAGATTGACTATCATGGTATCACAGTGCTGTGTTCAAGTCCTCCTTATTTTACTTAATAATGGGCCCAAAGCTCAAGAATAGTGATGCTAGCAATTCAAATATGCCAAAGAGAAGCCATAAAGTGTTTTCTTTAAGTGAAAAGTTATCTATGTACAGGTAGAAAGATAGTATACATAAGGTTTAGTACCATCTGTGGTTTCAGGCATCAAGTGAGGGTCTTGGAACAGATTCCCCAAGGATAAGGGAAGGCTACTGTAAATGAATGGTGGAAGGCTTCTCACTGCTGGGCTGGGAGGTTATGGATAAGCAGCAGGAGGAAGCTAGAGTGAACAATGTTGAAGACATTAATTTGAATTCAATGTAATATAGTATCATGATAACATAATGAAATATTTTAGATTTCTGTATGAACACAATATAACTCCCCACCCTAAGTGTGAGCTGTGCATAGTGACTTTCCATAGAATACAGTAATAAAAGTGGGGAGAGAAGAGTAACTTTAGTGGAGAAACCTGACAAATGCTACCTCAGCCAACTGATCAAGTTAGGACTGACAGTGATAAATTGTACTATATTGAATAAAAAGTTACTTTACATCTGAGGTGTTCTCCAAAACACATAACCCATTCTAATCAAGAGGGAAAAAAAAACAGACAAATCCCAACCGAGGGACTTTTTATAAATATCTGACCAGTACTTCTTAAAATTATCAAGATCATAAAAAAAAAAAAGAATCTAAGAAACTGTTATAGCCCAGAGCAGCCTGAGGAGAGGACATGACCAAATGTAACATAATATCTTGGGTGGGATCCTAGAAGAGAAAAAAGATCTATAAGCAAACAGTAAGGAAATCTGAATAACAAATAGACTACAGATTAAGACTCACATCTTAATATTGGTTAATTATAACAAGCGGACCATACTTATGCAAGATGCTAATAATAGGGGAAACTGGACATGGCACATCTGAAAATTCTCTGTACTATTTCCTCTTTTTTTCCTAGAAGTTTTCTATAAATATATTCTAAAATAAAATGATTACTTAAAAACAAAACAAAACAGAAAACCCTAATATTCCGAGAGACTAAATTTTCCAGTAAGCAAAAGTTACTTTAAAACAGGCTTTTGTTAATGCAAGTGGTTTTTAAAAATTAAGTTTTGTTTTGAGACAAGGTCAATTCACACATATCATTGGCATAGATCAGCTACTTTCAACTATTTTTTAATCTCATGACACACATAAATGAATTACTAAAATTCTGCAGCACACCAAAAAATGTCTTTTTTGCTGAGCTGACAAAAAATAAGCATAATTTTGATTCATTCACACCACATGGCTATTGTTACATTAGCTGTTGTTATATTTTTATTTGAAAATCTAAGGGAAAAAAAGGTCAGTCAGGTATTGCATATTTTTTCATTGAATTCAACATCATGACACTGGTTAATAAAATTATATAGGTTTCAGGTGTATAGTTGTCTAATATATCATCTGTATATTGTATTGTGAGATAACCACCCCAAGTCAAGTCTCCTTCCATCACCATTTATCCCCTCTTTACCTTCTTCTACCTCCTCTCACCCTTACTCCCCTCTGACAATCAACATACTATTGTCTGCATCCATGAGTCCTTCTTTTTGGAGGGACGGGTTGACAACAGCAATGAGAAAGATGAAGGGATTTTGGTGTTGGGAACCTCCCTGCCTGGTATCAGAAGCTGTAACCCCCACCTAGGCGAAGGCTGAGGGAACGACCTTGGAACTGTAAGCCAACAAGGAGACAAAAGCTTATCTTCCTAGCAGGAGTGCTGCTTCTGCTCCTTTTACATCACTGCCTGAACCCCAATGCTTGGTCAGTTAGACAATGATGGGAAAGATTCCCCAAGGGGTGAACAACCTAAGACAGGCATGATCATGTGGGAGGCCCCCAAAAAAGGACTTTGGGGGCTATGGCAAAAGGGGGTGATGGACCCTCACCACCGGGCTTTGACAAAGCCTGAGTGCTCATTCCATCCACAAGAAAATCTCCTTATCTCTCAGTTGCCTTAGTTCCCCTTGCTCCACCTAAGCCTGAAACAATGACAGGGTGATGCAGCCCTGTACTAGAAAGGGCGGGTTCCCCGGGTGATCAGGCCTAAGAAAGAATATGTAAAACCCTGTGAAACCTGTTTTGTTTAGAATGCTCTCGGTTGAATGAGAAGGGTCCAAGGAGGAAGTAAGTTTGTTCCTCCAAGTTTTATAGCTCTTTGACCCTGACTCAAAGTAGGCCCTCAGAGTTCCTTGTTATTTGATCCTTACTTCCCCACAATGAGTAATGAGCTCTACCTGAATTCTCGTATTAACGAACCCAATAAAAGCCCTGCTGGGACAGGAGAATGAACACCCTCCCCTAGTGAGGGTGGCCCCTCCATCCCTACTTCTCCACAGAAAAATGCCTGTTTCTGTGTATGTTCATTTCTCGTGTGTCGACAAGCCATCTGCAGCATTGCATGGTCACTGCTGGTCGGTGATCGTGCATCATTTTGGTACTGCATGTTTTAAAAATTCTTGCAGCACACCAGTTGAAAATTGCTGGCATAGATAAATGACAAGGGATTAAGACAGAGGAAGGCATTTCCTTATTTGACAAATTATTGTCTGACATGTGACACCTTATCAGACTCTCCCTACACAGCTATATTCCAACAACCTTGACTCCAGAGCTCAGAGATGGTTGCACAGAACAGACTTGAGGCTATGAGAGCTCTCTAACTCCACAGCAGCGGAACAATGTGCTGGTCTCTTGAAAGACATGTTAGCTCTGCAGACAAAAAAGAAAATGGTATTTTTAGAATGATTGTGTGTATGGTACAAACACAGTTAAAAGGTAAGGAAATAATTGTACTTCTCAGCAGGAGTATTTGTGTTTATTTGCACCTTGATTTATATGTAAGCACTTATCATTGGCAAGGAGAATAATAGTGTTATTATTAATCATAATAGTTTTTGTTGTTTTTCCATCAATTTAAGAGTACATACATAGTGAAAATAAAGTGTTGATAAATTATGAATCATTTATGTACCACTCTGTTCAAGACAGGATTTGATGTAGCAACCCAGATGTTCTGGGCACCTAAACACATTCTTACATTGTGCCACATGTAGGCTTAAGGAACCAGGTCCATAATGAGCAGTCACTGTGAAGCTAATCACTATAACAGAACCATGTGCTATCTTTGCTAAGGAACTGCTGCTAAGGTCCTACATTCTGAATTCATTGTTGCTAGGCCAATCACTGCCTCACTGCTTACTAAGATGGTCAGATAATGGGGTCCACTGTGAACTACCCTCGTGCATAATCCCCTCCCACCATGCCATCTTCAGTCTACAGAAAGGAAGGCCACTCACTGGGGATTGCAGTGCTGCTAAGAGAAGCTGTTCTTCCTTTGGAGAGGGCTTCCTTCCTTCAGGCCAGAGAGGAAGTCTTCAGGGATTAGTTGTAAAGACAAAAGTTTTATGCTAGGAAACGAGCATTTGCTCTCTAGTTTGATGTCTGCTTACATGGACTTGGAAAATTTTCTTGGCTACTGTAACAATGAAAAAGAAAAGAAAAGAAAGATGAGATGGTGGAGAACTGCCAGCCACCATCTTCCTAGTTCCTAAGAGATGTGGAATAGATCCCAAAGTGCCTGAAGTTTTAAAAGTTGGCCTCAGAAAAGTGGACACTTTGCAGCTATAGATTTGTCAGGACTACCCTGTACATCAGAGAATTCAGCATAATGTCCCCAAAAGATCAGAATAAAGCTGTCCAAGGACTGCAAAGCCTAACAGAATTGAAGGGAATAATCTGTTACCATGGAGACATGTTAGTGCACCACACAACCTAACTGAATCCACCAATAATGAATTCCAACAGTAGTCATCACCAATAGGGAACCTGTCTGTGTGGAATGGCAAATGTAGCCCAGCCCTATTGGAAAGGCCAATAGGCGCATGGCGTCACACAGGATGCCAAACCCACAGATTGGTTCTCCCGTGGAAAATCAGGCCTGCATTATAACTAGGCTGCTTTGAGACTTGCTCTTGCTAAAACTCCCTCACCCTGAGTTGAGGCAGTAAATGCATACTGCATATCTTTACTAACTCCCTGTAGTCTGTGCTAATTTTCCCAAGGATTGAGTGTAACCAGACCAATTACTCTTATCGTTCCCTTGCATTTGCAACATTTTTTCCTTGTTAATCTGTAAAAAAGAATCAGTAACATCCTTTCTGTTGCTATCTGTAAAAAGTAATTACCTAAAGCAAACCCGAGCATAATGAATGAAAACCTTTTTTTATGTATGCTATTAGAAAGCCAATAAAAGCTTGTCAAGGCAAGGGTTCGAGGCACTCTCCTCTTGAGAGTGGCCAAGGTGCTCTCCCTTAGAAAGTGGCCCTGCCATCCCCTTTTCTCCACAGGACTTCAGTAGTCCATGTGAATTTGTTTCCTCTCACCCACAACACCACAGACACTGCTGGCCAGAGTCCGCATCAATCACCAAACAACCTGCCCCCAGTGGGAATCTCTTTAAATATTTGGTCCTCCCTTTCTAACTTCTCCAAGGAATGGAAGGAAAGAAGGAAGAGATCCACTGTTCTGGTCTGCTATAAGAAATAAAAAAAAAACAACAAAAAACAGGATTGAACCTTGCTTACTAGATGAGTGTTATAGTATCTGACACTGAATGCTAAGGTAAGGAATGTGACAAATGTGGCAGGAAGGGAGCTATTTCCCAGTGGGAAATGTGGGTGTAATTTCACCCACTTGGGACACAAATTTTGGTAAAAAGCACTTTGTGTTTATACTTTCCCACACTGAGACTCCTCGACATACAAGTGGCACCAAAAATAATTTAATGCCCAAGAGGATGTACAAGGTCTGTCCAAAAAAAGTTCAGTCATTGGTAATATAACAAGAATGGTTTGTGTGACATCAATGTAACCTGGCAGCCAAGGAAAGTGGACTGGAATATGCATGTGTGAACAATGATGACTTCATTCTACTACACAGTGGGGGCAGTAGATACTGTTGAGGGAGCTTGCATACTGTATGGCCATCGCATTCAAAATCAGTGAGCAAGTAGAACAATGAATCTGCATCAAATTTTGCATTAAGTTTGAACATTCCTCCACAAAAACTATTCAGATGATTTAGAAGCCTGCAGCTATGGGCACTTTTGATCAGCAGCTTCTACATGACAACACACCCACTTGTGAATCATGTCTTGTGCAGTTTTTTGGCAAAACGTCAAATCACTCAGGTAACTCAGCCCCCTACAGCCTATATTTGGCACCCTGCAACTTCTGGCTTTTCCCAAAACTAAACTCACCTTTGAAAGAAAAGAGATTTCTGACCATATACAGAGGTGTCCAACCTGCAGTCCATGGGCCACATGCAGCCCAGGATGATTGTGAATGTGGCCCAACAAAAAATCATAAGTTTGCTTAAAATATTATGAGGTTTCTGTGTAATAATGTATTACAGTGTATTTAATGTGTGGCCTCAAGACATCTCTTCTTTTTCCAGTGTGATGCAGACACCAAAAGTTTGAACACACCAAACTCAGGAAAATTTGACAGGACAGCTGATGGCGATTGGGAGAACTGTGTGAGGTCCTAAGGCCTATTTTGAAGAGGACTGAGGCATCATTGTACTATGTACAATGATTATTGTATCTTCTTCAATAAATGTCTCTATGTTTCATATTACATGGCTGGATACCTTCTGGATAGGCCTTGTATAAGTAGCGACTATTTTGAAAAGACTTTTTTGGAGGTACTTCTGGCCAAGATGGAGGCATAGGTAAACACATTGTGCCTCCTCACACAATGAAAATAAGGACAACAACAATTTAGAAACAAATTAACAACCAGAACTGACAGAAAATTGAACTGCATGGAAGTCAGACAACCAAGGAGTTAAAATACACACATTCATCCACACTGGTAGGAGGGGCAGAGCCGTGCAGCCTAGCAGAGAGGGGTTGCAGCACAAAAAGTGGAGGCACCAGGCACACAAGGCCGCAGCAGATGGACCCTGAGTGCACAGGCAGCAGCTGGCAGAACCCAGTTATGGGTTGGCAACAGGCAGACCCAGTGAGGTGGTGATTGTAAAGCAAGGCACTGTGCGCAAGGTGGCTAGCTGACTGAGTGGTCCTACATTTGCGTACAGATAAACCAGGGGAAAACAGATCGTGCAACCCAGGGTCCCAGTGCTGTGACATAGAGCCTCAGGGCACTGATTGAAAACACCTGTGGAACTTGAGGTGCCGGGAGAGACTCCCAGCCTCACAGGAGAGATTGTTGGAGTGACCCACGGGTCCTAGAATGTGTACAAGCCCACCCACATGGGAATTAGCAGCAGGAAGGCCCAGTTTGCTTGGGGAAAGTGGCAGAAGGGATTGAAATCGGACAGAGCAGAGCAGGCAACATTATTCTTTCTCAGACTCTGCCCCCACGTATAGCATCACAACCCAGTAACTGGGGTGCCCCACCCTGGTGAACACCTAAGGCTCTGCCACTCATATGTTATAACAGGTGCGATGAGACCAAAAAAAAAAAAAAAAAGGCCCAAACAGAAGAACAGATCAAAGCTCCACAGCAAATACAACTAAGCGACCAAGAGATAGCCAACCTATCAGATGCAGTTCAAAACACTAGTGATTAGGATACTCACAGAATTGGTTGAATTTGGTCACAAATTAGATGAAAAAAATGAAGGCTACGCTAAGTGAAATGAAGGAAAATGTACAGGGAACCAATAGGGATGGGAAGGAAACTGGGACTCAAATCAATGAAGTGGACCAGAAGGAAGAAAGAAACAATCAAACAGAAAAGGATGAAAAAATAAGAATTCAAGAAAATGAGGAGAGGCTTAGGAACCTCCAGGACATCTTGAAACATTCCCACATCTGAATTATAGGGGTACCAGAAGGGAAAGAGGAAGAGCAACAAGTGGAAAAGTTATTTGAACAAATGATAAAGGAGAACTTCCCCAATCTGGCAAAGGAAATAGACTTCCAGGACGTCTAGGAAACTCAGAGAGTCCCAAAGAAGTTGGATCCAAGGAGGAACACATCAAGGCACATCATAATACATTATCCAAGATGAAAATGAAGGAGAGAATCCTAGAAGCAGCAAGAGATAAGGAGACAGTAACCTACAAAGGAGTTCCCATCAGACTGTCAGCTGATTCCTCAAAAGAGACCTTACAGTCAAGAAGGGGCTGGAAAGAAGTATTCCAAGTCATGAAAGACAAGGACCTACATCCAAGATTGCTCTATCCAGCAAAGCTTTCATTTAGAATGGAAGGGCAGATAAAGTGCTTCTCAGATAAGGTCAAGTTAAAGGAGTTTGTCATCACCAAACCATTATTATATGAAATGTTAAAGGGACTTATCTAAGAAAAAGAAGATAAAAAACATGAATAGTAAAATGACAGCAAACTCACAATTATTAACAACCACACCTAAAACAAAAACAAAAGCAAACTAAGCAAACAACTAGAACAGGAACATAACCACAGAAATGGAGATCACATAGAGGGTTAGTAACAGGGGAGTGGGAGGAGGGGAAGGGGGAAAAGGTACAGAGAATAAGTAGCATAGATGGTAGATAGAAAATAGGGGGAGGGCAAGAATAGTATGAGAAATGTAGAAGCTAAAGAACTTATGACACATGGACATGAACTAAAGGGAGGGAATGTGGGTGAGAGAGGGTGTACAGGGTGGAGGGGAATGAAGGGGGGAAAATGAGACAACTGTAACAGCATAAGCAATAAAATATATTTTAAAAAATAAATAAATAAAAAGACTTTTGAGGAAAAATAATAAATCGCTACTACACAGTTTGCTCTTCTCATACTATAATAAGAAATGTTAATATCTCTAAAAATGGTTACATTATTTATTTTAAAATTTTTACTAAGTTTATTGGGGTGACATTGGTAACAGGATGATATAGGATGCAAATGTACATTTCTATGATACAAGTTCCATATATTGCACTGTGTGCCCACCACTCAAAGTCAAACCATCTTCCCGCACCACATATTAGACACTCCCCCACCCCCTTCCCTCTGGTAACCACCATACTGCAGTCTATGTTCATGAATTTCAGTTTTATATCCCATATATGAGTGAAATCATATGGTTTTTAGCTTTTTCTGACTGACTTATTCACTTCACATAATATTCTCAAGGTCCTCCATTTACTTCAAATGGTTGCATTTTGTATTTTCTTATGATTGAGTAGTATTCCATTGAATATATGCACCACATCTTCTTTATTCAATCCTCTGTCAAAGGACACTGGTTGTCTTCACATCAGGAAAAATAAAATTAATGGTGGTTGGCCACTATTAATTTTATCTAAGATACTGTAAAAGTAGAATCATTTTATTTACTAATGCAACCATAACTATTATTGGAAATGATGCATCTACTTATTTAGATTTTATTTACAAACTACAATGGAGATTATTCTTTATGCCTTTTCTTGTTAAAAATACATTGCTTCATGATATGACAGAACTACAAATTGTATGTCTCTTATCATTGGCTTTTTGAGATGTCTGGAAATCTTTCATTACTTCAGAATCAATGTCAACTTCAGGAGTCCACAATTAACCCCAGATTGACTGACATGTCTTATCAACTGCTGTTATAAAGCAACTAAAACATGGTGTATAGAATTCTGAAAGAAACATGTCTTTTGGCAGGTTGAAACTACATGATGCTAGCCTTGACTGGTGTAGCTCAGTCCTGTGGGTTGGGCATCATCCTGCAAACCAAAAGTTTGCCAGTTTGTTTCCCCATCAGGGCACATGCCTACGTTGCCAGGTCCCTGGATGGGGGTTTGTGAGGGACAACCAATCAATGAATCAATGTTTCTCTCACTCCTCTCTCTCTTTAAAAATAAGTAAATAAATAAAATCTTTAAAAAAAAAGAAATTACATGATACTAAATACCTAGATAAAAACAGAATTCCCTTAGACATCTGTTTGCTTAAACACCTCTGGATACTTGACAAGATGTAGACATAAAAGGTGAATGACTATCTAAATTCAACACTTTTTACCCAAATATTATGCATTGCTTGGAAATAGTCAAAGACTTAAGGTATTAAGATACAAAATGAGCTAATTTCTCCTTTGAGATTTGTGCCAAATGTGAATATGGCATCTGGACTCTTAAACAGTCACTCACCATTCAGTCACTTTGAACACACAATTGATTTTTAAGATTGGTTTGAATTGTCTAGAACTTAGAATTAAGTTCCAGAAATATGAAAAGAAAATACATTTAATATATTCTTTCTTCCAACTTTAAAATAAGAAATTTATTTTGTATTGTTGTTTTTGAAACAATTCTATGAAAAGTATCAATCTAAGACCAATATTTTCCCATAGAGTTGCCACCAAAATTAGATTTTTCTGGCTTTACTTACGGAACCATTATAAATTAATGAGATACATGGGTGATCTGATGTGAGAGTATCCTGCCACGTGTGGATATCTGCTTTCTCAAGAGCTATTTGAGTACAGTATCTTTCCTCTAATGAGAAGCCTTAGTATCCTTCAACTAATTGCCAATTATATTTATTCTAAATGTACCAGTTTATTTTGAAATATCATACACCAACTAATATAATTCTCCCACCAACCTCATGAAGTACATTCTATTCATTTTCCAGACACAGGGCAACAAATCCAGACTATCTAGGTGAAAGTTCATGTTGGTAATCCTTACTGTAAGCCCAAATTCAAACCCTGAGGTTACCTCTTAGGCTAGGTAACTTTGGGCATCACCACTCCATATAAAACCCTATCCTACCTCTAGAGTGTACCTGAGGTCTTACCTATTGCTCTCTACATCTCTTCTCTAGATGACTGTAAACTGAACTATCTTTTCTACTCATACCCTTTCTCCACATCACTGATAGAGTGATCTTTCAAAAGTAAAAATCAGATACTGTCACTCCTCTGGTTTAAATCTCTCTAACAGATTTCTATTTCTCTTAGAATATAATCCAAACTCTTTCCAAGTCCACAGAGGCTTGTGGGTTCATAGGCTGCCTCCCTCCCTGAGCTTTTCTCTTACTAGGATCTTCTTCAGTAAACTCTTGACACGGTAAGCAAGCCCTTTCCTACCTTACAGCCTTATAGTTGCTGTTCCCTCTGCCTGAAAGGATTTTCCTCATAATTTTGAATGGTTGGGTAATTCTCATCTTCCCCAAGAAGACCTAAAGGAACCTCCCTCCTCTGCCCCATCCCACATTACATTCCTGATGACAAATCCTAAATGGGCACTCAATGATCATTTTTTCTTAGTAATATTCACTTTAACATTTAGTAGAACAATATCTTACCCAAATACTTGTCCTCAAATCATTCTCTCTTACTAAAAGCAAATGACCTTGACTCAGTGTTTATTAAAGAGAAAAGAAACAATAAATGAACATTAGAAATGGAAACTTTCGTGGCAGTCAAATGCATTTGCCAAATATTCACAGCACTACATCCTCATGAATATGGGAAGTTCATACTTCCTGGCTCCTTCAGGTGATTTGTTCTGGCCAATGAGTTAAAAGCAAAAATAATGTGTATCACTTTCTTTTTCTCTGATATTATAACAGGAGATATTGCAGATGGGCTGGTTAGCCAGCTTAGATCCCCAACTCACTACAGAGCACAGAGCCTGGTGCCTTCCCAAATGAGTATTGGATGTGCAGCATCAGTGAGAAATAAGTTTCCATTGTGTTAAATCTCTGAGATCTGTGGTTCTGCCCTTGTTCCGCTTCTCTTCCCCAGCTACAATTTCTCTTAGTTTTTCTCATCCAGTCTTATGGTTTTGATTATTGTAAATATCCTGATAACTTCCACATTTATATCTCTGGCATCTGACTCTTCCCTGAATTTCAGACCAACATGATTAATCAACAACTTAACATCTCCACTGGACTTACTAACTGGTATTGTAACCAAACACAGGGCCAGCTGCCTGCTACTTGGAAAGCCAATACTCTAGAGGCAGGTGCTGATATAAAGAAAAGTGGTTTATTCAGATGCTGGTCATAAGAAACATGAGAAGGCACTCATGTCTCAGAGCCCATTTCCACATCTCAGTGCAAGCAGCAATTTTTATAAGGAGGGAGAGGGGAAGAGAACAAAGAGATCAAGGGAAGGGTTTGAAGTTTTCTACATGCAGATGAGCACAGTCCATTCTGATAAGGCAAGTGATGTCCTGGTTTGCATCATTCTGGTTTAGTTATTATTGTAAAAGGATGCAGCCAATGGGGGAGTCCAAATAGGGATTTGTAATGGTGTCCAGAACTCAGTGTCCAGGAATTATTAGAAAAAAAAATATATGTATATATAGGATGTCCTCACACCCACAAGTCTGAGCTGGGGGATGGGACTCATGGAGCAGGGTCATTGAGAGTTGTTTTGAATAGCAACTTTTGCAGATAATTTCTAAAACAGTTGTTTAATGTATCTATAACCTTTAATTGGTTTCATAGATATGTTAAACAGCTGTGGTCATGCTTTGCGCCAGGGGGATGGGAGTGACTTCAACACATGATGTAACTGGGAGGCAACTGCCCCTGGTTACAGAGCCTGTGTGAGAGCTTGGAGATGATTGGCTCCACACCAAAGGCCACAGTTGCCAGCATTCCTGTATTTTTCCAGCGTTATTGGGCTGCCATAGTAAGTCTGGGCAGATGTGGCCAATTGTGGGAGGAGTCGGAAATGGTGCAGCAGTGGAAGATTGGTGCTGGGACTTAAACCCAGGTGTGGCAGCCACAAGGCATCTTTTTGGTTTGAGCAGAAAAGAGCCATGGACTTCTATTTCTTTTTCTGAGATACCGTACCACAGACTGGGTAGAGGGGGGAGGAAGGACTGTGCGTTTGTGATGTGGACACTGGCCAGCCGTGTCTGAGGCATTATGGATGAGATGAAACAAATTCACACGAATTACCGAATCCTATGGAGGAAAAGGGATGGCACAGCTACTCTCTCAAGGGGAGAGCACCTCAACCCTCGCCTTGACAAGCTTTTATTGGCTTTCTAATAGCATATATAAAAGAACGTTTTCATTTATTATACTCAGGTTTGCTTTAGGTAATTGCTTTTTACAGATAGCAACGGAAAGGATGTTACTGATTCCTTTTTACAGATTAACAAGGAAAAATGTTGCAAATGCAAGGGAACGATAAGAGTAATTGGTCTGGTTACACTCCAGTCCTTGGAAGAATTAGCACAGACTTCAAGTTACTTTAAAGATATGCAGTATGCATTTACTGCCTCAACTCAGGGTGAGGGAGTTTTAGCAAGAGCAAGTCTCAAAGAAGCCTGGTCTCTCATGGGAGAATCGATCCTGTGTGCCGCCACAGGCCTATGGGCTTTCCAGTAGGGCTGGGCTACATTTGCCATTGTCAGGCAGATTAGCTCCCTATACATTTGTGGGTATTCTAAAGGACTTCGGGATCTCAATGAAGACATTAAGTTATTACTCTTAAGTTAGTATAACTCTTTAAATAAATAATCCCTTTTCTTTTCACAGATCTCTGACATTGAGAGATGTCTCTCCCTGGCAGCAGGCAAGATGAACCTAGCACAGGGTGGGGGACTCCCAGAGCACAAGGGTGGGTCCATTCAGTAATAGTATATCATTCACCCCTCGCCCCAGGTCTGTTCTGTAATATTATGGTTTCATGTCATCCTGGCTCCACATTTGAAGGTCAGAAAATCTCCCAGAGTTGGGATGCCTGAAGGTCAAAGTCTTTATCTTTTGAAGTTAGTTCCTAGGATTCTTATATAAATATGTTGTTTATCTATAAGCTACATATGATTCAGAATCAGCATTTATAGGAACAATGTCAAAAGAATGTTGGGATGGATTACAATTCCCCACTGTTACAATTTTTTCACTGTTACACTATGTCAAACTTAACATGTCCAAGACACTAATCACTTCCCCACCAAAACATGCTCTTTTCACAATTGTCCAAAACTCCATAAATAGCACCACCTTTTATTCAAATACTAAAACCAAAAACTTAAGAGCCATCTTTGATTCCTTTCTCTCTCTTTCCTTTTCTTACATAACCCTACTCTTGCAAGTACTGTTGATTTTGCTACTAAAACATATCCCAAATTCATCCACTTTCTACATCTCCACTCTAATCCAAGTGACCATCATACCTTGTTTTGACAATATAATGGTTTAATAACTGGTCTACCTGTTCCTATTCTTGTTTATCAGTTACTTATTCTTCAACCAATGGCCAGGATACATTTTTAAAATATAATTAATAATCATGCTATTCTTCTGGGGCTTCCTGTTACAATTAGAATAAAATCCAAGTTTATTTACACAGCCCACAAAGCTCTACATCATTTGGCCCTTGTCTGTCTATTTGATCTTTCCTCATCTCTCACCACTTTCAACATTTCTGGCCTTATTTCTATTTCATGAACACACTAAACAGATTCCCACTTTAAGAACTTTGCATTAGTTGTTTTCTCTGCTTGTAACATCTTTTCCATCTTGCTACCTCCATACAGTATGTTTTAGATGGATTTTACTAATCAAATGTGTAGGTTAAATAAGGTAAAATTTATATCTAAATCATGTCAAATCTTTACATTCAAGGATGTAGCATATCTTACTACTTTTACGACTTTTTTAGTCACCAGTAAAATTTTATAGTTTCCTTTATATAAAATTTTACCACCCTTGTAAGATTTATCTTAGGTGTTTAAAAATACATTAGGGGCAGGATTCATTTCTTACTATATTTCTGACCAATACTGCCAATGCATAAGAAAATTATCAGTTTTTATTAAAATAAACACTTACCTCACTGCTTTTTTGAAATCTCTTTTAATTTTGTAAATCACATTGTTTTCAGTTGATTCTCTTAGATTGTCCAAAGTAGATTTGTCCAATAGTAATCTGCAAATATTAACAGAACTTTATTTTTCAGATCAGGAACCACTGATGTGTGTGCAGAACACCTCCAAATCAGGGAGCTTAACCTGGAGCCAGGACTTCTTATACCTTTCTGGTCATGAAGGCACAATATTGCTCCATGTTCAGCCCCAATGTCAGAGCTCTTCCAGCTCCTGGGGATCTCACCAAAGTTAAATACAAATCATCAATCTCACAATTATCAATACACAGTGCTCACAAGCTGGTATGAACCATCCTGAAATTCATTTCAGACCCATCACTACAAAAACATTATTAATCACTAAATTTCATGCCTTGACCAGAGGTTAGTACCATACAGTAAAACATCTCAGGTCAAATTTAAGCCTATTAAAATATTATATAATTAAAATGCCACATTTGGAAGTCCTACATAATTTGGTAAACTAGTGTTTTCCAAATGATTAATGGATGATGCAACTAAATTTTGTACAGGTAGAAGGCCCATTCAAAATGCTAGACAATTGGATTTTATTTTAACAAAGAATAGAATGTATCATACAGATTGAGATTTTACATTGCAACCAACCCTCAAAAAAACTACCACTTTTTGTATATCTGTTGGCCATTTGTACGTCTTCTTGGGAGAAGTATCTGTTCAGGTCCTCTGTCCATTTATTGATTAGATTGTTTGGGGTTTTATTGTTGTTGAGTTGTACGAGTTTTAATATATTTTGAATACTAATCCCTTATTGGAGGTGTAGTTTGCAAATATCTTTTCCCATTCAGCTGGTTGCCTTTTTGTTTTGTTGATTGTTTCTTTCACTGTACAGAAGCTTTTTAGTTTATTATAGACCCATTTGTTTCCTTTTGATTTTACTGCCCTTGCTTTTAAGTTAACATTTGTTAAATTCTAAGACCAAGGTCTATAAATTTGGTACCTATGTTTTCTTCTATGTATTTTATTCCTTCAGGTCTCATATTTAGGTATCTGATCCATTTTTAGTTCATTTTTGTGTATGGTGACAAAGAGCATTTTAGTTTCATTCTTTTGCATGTGATTTTCCAAGTTTTTCAGCACCATTTATCGAAGAGGCTTTCTTTACTCCGTTGTAAATTTTTTACTCTTGTCAAAAATTATTTGCTCAAATCTATGTGGGTTTATTTCTGGGCTCTCAGTCCTGTTCCATTCAGCTCTGTGTCTGATTTTCTGCCAATATCATGTTGTTTTGATTATTGTTATTTTGTAGTATAATCTGAAGTCAGGAAGTGTGATATCTCCAACTTTCTTCTTTTTTCTCAGGATTGCTTTGGCTATTTGGGCTCTTTTGTGATTCCATACAAATCTGATCATTTTTGTTCTATTTCATTTTTTGTTTCAATCACAGCAAGAACCAAAAACCCAAACGAACAGAAAAGCCCTCTGAAAAATATGGAACATTTCACGGATTTGCATGTCATCCTTGCGCAGGGGCCATGCTTATCTCTGTATCTTTCCAATTTTAGTATATGTGCTGCCGGGGTGAGCACTGTTCTATTTCATTTTTAAAAATGCCATTGGGATTTTAAAATATATGTTTTATTGTTTCTGCTATTACAGTTGTCCCATGTTTCCCCGCTTTGCTCCCTCCACCCAGACCAACCCCACTTCCATAGTCAGTTCCCACCCCTTTGTTTATGACCGTGGGTCCTTCATATATGTTCTTTAACTAATCCCTTCACCTTCTTTCAATCAGCTGCCAAATACACCCTCCCTTCTTACAGCTGTCAGCCTATTCCATGATTCTATTCCTCTGGTTCTATTTTGCTCATTAGTTTGTTTATTAGATTCCTCTTATAAGTGAGATCATATGGCACAGGTGGCAAACACAAGGCCCGCAGGCCAAATCTGGCCCTCCACCTTGTTTTATCCCACCCGGCACCTTGTTCTACCCAGCAGCAATGCCAAGCTCTCACTTAACTGTTAAGGAATAGTTACATTTATACAGTCCTAAAATTACATTCAGACTTTGAAGGCAACCACGGAGCTGATATGGCCCCTGGCGAAAATGAGTTTGATACCCCTGTCATATGGTACTTACTTGTCTTTCACCAACTGTCTTATTTCACTTAGCATAATAGTATCCAGTTCCATCCATGCTGTTGCAAAAGTTAGGAATTCTTTTTTTCTGATGAATAGTATTCTATTTTGTAAACGCACCATCTGTTTTTTTTAAATCCACTCATCTGCTGAGGGCCACTTAGGCTGTCTCCAAATCTTTGCTACTATAAATAGTGCTGCTATGAACGTATAAATTCTTTTGTATTAGTATTTTGCAATTCTTAGGGTATATTCTCAGCAGTAGGATTGCTGGATTGAAAAGTAGTTCCATCTTTAGGTTTTTGAGGAAACTCCATACAGTGGCTGCACCAGTCTGCATTCCCACCAACAGTGCACTAGGGTTCCCTTTTCTCCACAACCTCTCCAACACTTATTGTTTGTTGCTTTGTTTATGATGGCCATTCTGACCAGTGTGAAGTGGTATCTCACTGTGGTTTTAATTTGCATTTCTCTGATGGCTAGTGATGCTGAGCATTTCTTCATGTGTTTGTGGGCCATCTGTATGTCCTCCTTGGAGAAGTGTCTATTCAGGCCCTTTGCCCATTTTTAAATTGAATTGTTTGTCTTCCTGGTGTTGAGTCATATGTTATTTATATATTTTGGAGATTAAACCTTTGTCCAATGTGCCAGTGTAAAAATGCATCAAATCTGTATAAAGCTTTGGCTAATATGGATATTTTAACTATGTTGATTCTTCTAATCCATGAACATGAAATACCTTTCCATTTTCTTCTTCAATGTTTTTAAATAATGTCTTGTCATTTTTTTGCATGTAAGTTCTTCATATCCTTTGTTAAGTTTATTTCTAGGTATTTTGTTCTTTTGGTAGAAATTGCAAAAGTAGTTCTTTAATTTTTTTTTCTGAAATTTTATTTGTTAGTCTATAAGAATGTATATACTCTCATCATTTCCTATCAGTGGAGGTCACTACTAAACTGTTTTCCAGATCATTAACTGCTCCCATATTCAAAAACTGCTCTTAAATTTGTAGTCACCAAAATATTCCTGCCAAGAATATACCTGATTACTCTCAACCATCCTTGGAATCTTCTGAGGATTAAATAATATAATCTATATAATATTCTTAGTGTAGTGCCAGACAGATTGTAATGGTTCAATCCTACTAGATTGTTAATTAATTTTAGTCTTTGACTCACAATTCTTTCCCCCTGCCCCAATTCCTGCCTTCATTCTGGGTGGTTTTATTGTGAAATGGACAATTGATCCATTCATAGGATAGATTTTTGAGACACTGGGGTTGAAGCATTCAGTGGCCTTTATCTCTTTTCTATATTAGCCATATACTCACATGGCCTCAACCTGAAATTCTTCCCTATTGGAAACACTCATTGTTCTAGTCTTCCCTTTAATCCAAGCTCCTCTGGATGTAGCATATCTTACTACTTTTACAACTTTTTTTAGTCACCAGTAAAATTTTAGTTTCTTTTATATAAAATTTTACCACCCTTGTCAGATTTATCTTGGGTGTTTAAAAATACATTAGGGGCAGAATTCATTTCTAATCCTGATCTTCCTAAAATACAAATCTGATTGAGTCCTCAACCAGTTAAAAAACCTTCAATGGCTCACCTGAACAAGTCAGTGCCTCTTCTTGTCATAAAATAATTTCACAATCTTGACTCAATTTACTTCTCCCTTACTTGCTACTCTCTCTAAATTCAAAATCCTCGACTACAGTGATAGTATCCTCTCCCTCTTTTTTTTGCTTTCTAGCTTTTGACTTCTGTAAAAATTAACCCTTAGCCTGGGGCCAGGGAGAGAGGTGAGAGCCTTTCTTCCTTCTTGGCCAGATTCTCTAGTTTATCTTTTAATTTGGAGAAGTACTTCCACTGCATACCTATCTAAAAATCTTTGCTGACTGCCACCTCCCTACCTTTTGTTTTTCTTCGAAGACAGTGTCCAAGGCACTGCCACACATGAGATCACAAAGCTATCCAGTGCTGTTTATGTGCATCAGCAACACTTACCTATTGAAGTGTAATCACTCCCCAACAGTTTATTTACCACTCCTTTCTACATGACTGTAAGTTCTTTGTGGACAAGACCTGGTCTGATTGGAGAGATTTTTTTTGTTTTGTTTTGTTTTGTTTTTAAACATTTCCAGTGCCTACTACTGCCTGGAACAAAGGAGGGACCCAGGAACTGTTAACTAAGATAATGAATTAATCTAATTATTTCTAGCATAGAACTTGATGAAACTCTTTCACAAAAATTCACTAGGGAAAGCTGTCTCCTGGGATAAATTTGTATCCCATCTTCTGAAGGACATAAGCAAGTAACCCTACCTGAGGACAATGGATCTTTTTTCTTTTAAATTTAAATTAGATGGCCAGGGGTGATATAATGCATAAATATCCCAAAGGGAATTTAAAGATCTGCGAATTTAGTCTAACATTGCTAGGTATTTGCTTTCTTCTGCCTTTCACCTCTACCAGGAAAAGGTGAGTGGGATTAGATTTTTAAAATGCAACTGAGATACATTTTTCAGTTGCTCCTTATTTCAAACAAAAAGTACTGCATTTTCTTCTTGCAAGCAAAAAAGTGAAGTAGTTCAGTCATTTTTTAGCATTTAGTTTGCTATGGAAGCAAATGAGTTTGAAAAAAAATGTCAACTATTTAAAATACATTTTTCCTTGTACATTGCTATATTTAAATGTGAATTAAATAATTTTCAAATAAAACTACTGTTGAATGTAAAAACTGATTGGACTTTCAATTAAAACATACTCAAGCCAAAAATGTTTTCAAAGTAAAATTAACATCTGTATGGTCTTGATAGGGGACTTAAGACTTGGAAAATTTTATCTCAAATAATAGCTAATACATTTAGTAATCTATTTAGGTACAAATTTTTTCCAGGAACTGAAGGTGTGACCCACCCTGACTCCAGAAGACCACAAGCAGTTCCACCTTTGTTCCTCAGGAGGATTACAAGCAATTCAAGATATCTGAGTCATTGTATTCCTGATTGAGATGATCACTGCCTGGGGCACAGTTTAAGATCACCACCCAGGGTGGCAATGCTGAAGTTGTTTTTTTTAATTGAATTAACTTTTCCCCAATTCCAAACTCCTTACTTACACTTTGTTCTCCTTATAAAAAGGGCTATTTAAAAATGGAATTTAAGATCGTCTATTAAGTATGAACCCGCCATCTCAGATTGCCAGCCATATGAATAAAGCACCCATAAATATTCAATTGCTGTCATTGCTTATTGGGTTTGGTAGTGACAGGCACCCCAAACTCTGGTATCTTTTCCAGTTTCAGTCTTCGTACAAACCTGGAAGTAAAGAGAAGTTTTCCTTCTTAGAGAGGAACAGCTTTTAGTAGGAATGTGCTAAAGTATTTTTGTACTTGAGAAATTGTAAGAATTTTGACAAGTGAAATAAATTTTCTGTGATTGCAACACATATTTTTAACAATATTTGAAATTTAAGTTGCTTTGGTTATCCTATGCTTAGTCTCAATATGTGTGCATGGGTAGGCAACCATAAACGAGCAAGTCTGATTTGAAAACTCCTTTCAATCAACACATAAAAGGGAGTTATTCCAGAACAATAAGCTGTTGTGAGTTAGATTTCTAATTGTCAAAAACAGTCACTCTTAGACTTGTTCTTAGCTTATTAACTGTTCTCAAAAGGAATGCTACCTGGTTTTCTCCAAGAAATGCAATGCTAAGTTAATCCTTAAGTCATTGACTCAGTAGAGTGTCTTAAGAAAGGCAGCATGTTTACCTTAAACATTATTGTTTTAAAGTTTAGTACAAATGTTTTAGTTCAAATGCTTAGAAAAGTGCGTTTGGAGTCAAATGTGCCATGAGCTAGCAGTTCAACTATTCACACATTCTGTTGTAGCATTTCAACTCTGTATTTGCATTTACTTCTTTCTCAAAGTTTGCTAAATTTTCATGATCTACTTGGCAGTTGTCTGAACTCATGGTATCTCTCTCCCCTTTCCCTCTCTGCCCCCTGCCATACAGAGCAAATTTACCACTCCACCTGACTTCCTCCCCACCTCCGCCTTCTGCGGTCCTCATATAAGAGTTAACAAACAGCAATGGAATTCTATGCCGCAGAAAGAAAGAAGGACCTCCTACCCTATGCAACATCATGGATGCAACTGGAACGCATTATGCTAAGCAAAATAAGGCAGGCAGTGAAAGATAAATACCATATGATCTCACCTTTAACAGGAACCTAAACAACAAAACAGTGAAACAAGCAAAATATAGTCAAAGACACTGAAATAGAGCACAGGCAGAAAGTGACCAGAGGAGAGAGAAGAGGGATTTTGGGGGAGAGGGGGAGGGGTTTATAAAATCAAAGTTAAAGGACACATGGATAAAAGCTAGGGGGAGGGTGGTAATGGGAGGGAGGTA
>PVIA01009369.1:0-61765 GCA_004024845.1 Tonatia bakeri | reverse complement strand
GGTTCCTGTTAAAGGTGAAATCATATGGTATTTATCTTTCACTGCCTGGCTTATTTTGCTTAGCATAATGCTTTCCAGTTGCATCCATGATGTTGCATAGGGTAGGAGGTCCTTCTTTCTTTCTGCGGCATAGAATTCCATTGTGTAAATGTACCATAGTTTTGTCATCCATTCATTTGTTGATGGGCATCTAGGTATAAATTTCTTGTCCTTTTTTAGCTGTGTGAAGAGGGAAAGTGTATCCACCTACGCCTCCATCCTGCCCAGAAGTTTTCCACATGCTTCTTGTATGGAATGGCTCATAGACCCTTGATCTTCCCAGTTCCCTTCTTCTAGATTTATTTCTAGTTTTACAATCAGCTTCCAATGTAACCTTTTGAGGTTCTCCATGCCATAAATATCCTTCCTAAATAGTGAAACTCTCAGTTTCCTTACTTGTCTCTCACTTGGTAGTGGCTCCATTGCCCACACACATCTTCAATTCCAGCCTTCAGGTGATCCAGCAGCTGGCAAACCAAACACAAGAAAATGATTTCTGGTGAAACATTAATGATAAAAGACACACAAGGAAATCTGATACACTTTGGAAAACAAAGGATTCTGTTATTCCCTGGAGCATATCCTCTTTTCTATCACTCTGTTCATATAACTAAAAAGTTATATTTATTTTCATAGTAATTTAACTTCATTTCATGATTCAATGACTGTAGAAAAAAGTTCCTTTATAAGGCACATAACTTGCAATGAAAACAGGGTACCTGCCATTTCCTTTGAATATTATATTTCTAGAAATATCTAGGAAATATCTCATTACTGAAATCATGTGGATATAAAGCCTATTAATTAACTTACTATTAATTTAATTGCAAAAAAGAGAAAATGCCAGTATCCAATTTATACAGCTTCTAAAAATATAATCTACAGATGTTCTATTATAGTAACAAAACAACAAAATTTAGCTATATGCCTAATTTTTTTGACATTTTTTCATGATCCAGGCCAAATATAGTACATTTGACTTATCCATATTGTTTATAGGAGCTTAGGAAAAGGCACAATCCCATCAAAATTTATGAATTAGTATTCATACAATTTAAATTTATAATCACTAAAGTTTATAATAGCTTCTAATTTTTTTGCAGAATATATTAAAATACTAAATTTCTAAAGTAACTAACTGGTACGCATTTTACAAATAATTATAACTTTGAAAAATAGGAAAGAAGTAAATAACCAATTTTTATTATTTTAGATATATAATTTCTTATTTCTGAAAATAATGAGCAGAGGTTATAGAAGCAAAATTTTTAGTTGGGTTAAACATTACTTATTTTAAAGCACTTACTGCCTGTCCTTGTATATGGAATATTTACAAATGACTTTGAACAATTTTGGTTTGGTAGCATAAAAAGCATCCCAAGAGCATCTAGTTCAAAACAAAAAGAGTTTCACAAATACTGGGAAGACAAAGAAACAACTCTCAATTGAAAGGAAAGGAAGAATTCTCAGAAAGAGCATTAAATAAAATAGAGACTAGTCAACTAACAGATACTGGATTCAAAAAACATGGTAGTAAAGAAGCTCAATGAGCTCCCTGAGAATTACCAAAAACAAGAGGGAAACTATGAGGAACTTACTGCAAACTATATCAGTATAAAAAAGGACATAGAAACAATCAACATGGGCAAAGAGGAAATGAAGAATGCAATTTCTAAATTGAATAACACAGTATAAGGAATCAAAGAAGGCTAGATGAAACAGAGAATTGAATCAGTGAGCTAGAGGACAAAGTAGAAAAAAATTCCCAAAAAAGAGCAAGAAAAGGGAAAAATAATCAAGAAGAATGAAGAGGGGTTCAAGGAAATGCATGACAATATGAAATGGAATAATATCCATATAATAGGGATACCAGAAGGAGAAGAAGAGGAACAAGGAAGAGAAAACCTGTTTGAAAAAGTAATGATGGAAAACTTCCCTAATTTGATGAGAGAAAAAGCCATGCAAGACAAGGGAGCATAGAAAGTCCCAATCAAGAGTGACTCAAAAAGACCCACTCCAAGATGCATCCTAATTAAAATGGCAAAATTCAAAGACAAAGAGAGAATCTTAAAGGCAGCAAGAAAGAAACAGGAAGTAACATACAAGGAGCCCCAATAAGGCTAGCAGCTGACCTCTCAACAGAAACATTACAAGCCAGAAGGGAATGGCGAGAAATATTCCAAGTAATGAAAAGCAAAGGCCTGCAAACAAGACTACTCTATTCAGTAAGGCTCTCAATTAAAATGGAAGGTGAAATAAAGAGCTTCCTAAACAAAAGAAGGCTAAAAGAATACAATTCCACCAATCCAGCATTGCAAGATATGCTAAAGGGACTGCTTTAAGAAGAGGAAGAAAAACAGTGAGAGAGAGAGAAAGAGGAGAGGGGGGAACACAGGTACAAAGCTAGTAAAACGGAAGTAAATAAGTACCAATCAATAATACCCTTAAATATAAATGGATTAAATACTCCAATGAAAGGCCATAGAGTAGCTAAATGGATAAGAAAACATGACCCACACATATGCTACCTACAAGAGACCCACCTCAAAAGAAAAGACCTCAACAGACGAAAAGTGAAGGGTTGGAAAAAAATATTCCAAGCAAACATTCAGGGAAAAAAAAAAAGCTGGGGTAGCAATACCTTTAAAATATTTTATTGATTATGCTATTACAGTTGTCCCATTTCCCCCCTTTATTCCCCTCCATCCTGCACACCCCCTCCCACCTGCATTCCCCCCCTTTACTTCATGTCCATGGGTTGTACATATAAGTTTTCTGGCTTCTACATTTCTTGTACTATTCTTAACCTCCCTCTGTCTATTTTCTACCTACCATTTATGCTACTTATTCTCTGTACCTTTTCTCCCTGTATCCCCATCCCACTCCCCCACTGACAACCCACCATATGATCTCCATTGCTGTGATTCTGTTCCTGTTCTAGTTGTTTGTTCAGTTTGTTTTTGTTTTTTTAGGTTCAGTTGTTAATAGCTATGAGTTTGTTGTCATTTCAGTGTTCATATTTTTATCTTCTTTTTCTTAGATAAGTCCTTTAACATTTCATATAATAAGGGATTGATGATAATGAACTCCTTTAACTTGACCTTATCTGGGAACCACTTTATCTGCCCTTCTATTCTAAATGATAGCTTTGCTGGATAGAGCAATCTTGGATGTAGGCCCTTGCCTTTCATGACTTGGAATACTTCTTTCCAGCTCCTTCTTGCCTGCAAGGTTTCTTTTGAGAAATCAGTTGATAATCTTATGGGCAGTCCTCTGTAGGAAACTGTCTCATTTTCTCTTGCTGCTTTCAAGATACTCTCCTTATCTTTAATCTTGGCTAATGTAATTATGATGTGCCCTGGTATGTTCCTCCATGGGTCCAATATTTTTGGAACTCTCTGAGCTCCCTGGGCTTCCTGGAAGTCTATTTCTTTTGCCAGGTTAGGGAAGTTTTCCTTCATTATTTGTTCAAATAGGTTTTCAATTTCTTTTTCTTCCTCCTCTCCCTCTGGCACCCCTATGATGTGGATGTTGGAATGTTTAAAGACATCCTTGAGGTTCCTAAGCCTCTCCTCATTTTTTTGAATTCTTGTTTCTTCATTCTTTCCTGGTTGAAAGTTTCTTTCTTCCTTATGGTCCAATCCACTGATTTGAGTCCCAGTTTCCTTCCTGTCACTGTCAGTTCCCTGTACATTTTCCTTTATTTCACTTAGCACAAACTTCATTTTTACCTCTAATTTGTAACCATGTTCAAACAATTCTGTGAGCATCTTGATTACCAGTATTTTGAACTGTGCATCTGATAGGTTGGCTATCTCTTTGTTGCTCAGTTGTATTTTTTCTGGAGCTTTGAACTGTTCTTTCATTTGGGCCTTTTTTCTTTTTTGTCTCAGCATGCCTGTTATTAAGTAAGGGGTATAACTTTAAGTTTTCACTAGGGTGGGGCAACACGGTCACAGTTGCAACTCTGTGTGTGGGGGAGAAGTCTGAGAGGGAACAGTGCTGCTTGCTCCACTCTCTGCTGATTTTCAGTCACTTCCCCCACTACCCACAATCAATTTAGTCCCTTATGATATCTGTGTGGGTGGTTTTGTGTATGTTCTATTGTCTCTCCATTGAACTCTCCTGTGAAGCTTGGAGTTTCTCCTGCTGCCACAACACCCACAGATTTTTCAGTCAGAGGTTTTGAGGCTTTATTTCTCTGTACTAGAACCCTGGGCTTCTTGGTTTATTTCACTCCCCAGCTGTTCCCCCCAGTTTATCTGCATGTGAATGTGGGACTGCCCAGTCCACAAGCTTCCACCTTACTGTGAGTCCTCTCCAGCCAGCCACCCATCTCCACACCTCTTACTGGTCTGGATAAATATTTCTTCTTTAACTCCTTGGTTCTCAGACTTCCATACATTTCAATTTTCTGTAAGTTCTGTTTGTTTTTAAATTTGTTGTCCTTCTTTTTGTTGTGTAAGGAGGCACAGTGTGTCTACTTATACCTCTACATTGCCCTGAAGTCTGGTAGAAATACTTACATGGAACAAAATAGGACACTTCATAATACTCAAAGGAAGAATCCATCAAGAAGAATAAATATTGTAAACATATATGCAACCAAAAGTATTAGGAAAATCTTGGAGCACTTCAAGAAAGGCATTGACAGCAATACACTTATAGTTGGGAACTTTAACACACCACTGTTACCAATGGATACATCTTCCAAAGAAAATATCAGGAATGATATTGTGGAACTGAATGACACATTAAATCAAATAGACTTAATGGCTATATACAGAAAGAACCTTTAATCCCAAAAAAGCAAAATATACATCCTTTTCAAGTGCACGTGGAACATTTTCAAAGATAGACCACATGAGAGAACACAAAACAAGCTTCAACAAGTTCAAGAAAATTGAAATCATATCAAGCATTTTCTCCAACCACAAAAGCTTGAAACTAAAAGTGAACCTCATGGGAAAAACTCAAAAATACTCAAATTCATGGAGACTGAATATCATGCTGTTAAACAATGAATGGGTGAAAAATGAGATCAAGGAAGAAATAAAATGTTTCTGGAAATAAATGAAAATGAACACACAACAATCCAAAACTTATGGGACACAATGAAGGCAGTCTGGAGAGGGAAGTTCATATCAATACAGGCCCACCTAGAAAAGATAGAAACATTTCCAATAAACAACCTAACCCTACATCTACAAGAACTGGAGGAACAACAACAAACAAAACCCAGAGTGAGTAAAAGGAAAGAAATAATCAAGATCAGTGTGGAATTAAATGACATAGAAGATAAAAGAATAATTCAAAGGATTAATAAATCCAGGGACTGGTTCTTTGTAAAGACAAACAAAAATGACAGATCTTCAAACAGACTCATCAGGAAAAAAAGAGGACTCAAATAAATAAAATCAGAAATGAAAGATGAGAAATTAGAACTGATACCACAGAAATAAAAAGGATTGTAACAAATTACTATAAGCAACTATATGCTAAGAAATTTGAAAACCTAGGTGAAATGAACAAATTTCTAAAAAAATATAATCTTCCAAAACTCAATGAAGAAGAAGTAGAAAGCCTAAACAGACCAATAACAATTGGTGAAATTGAAGAAGTAATGAAAAAACTCCCATCATACAAAGGCCTTGTACTGAACAGTTTCACAGAAGAATTTACATAATATTTAAGGTGGAGCTAACCCCCATCTTTCTCAGACTATTCCAAAAACTCCAAGAAGAGAGAAAAGTACCAAACTCTTTTAATGAGTCCAGCATCATCCTAATCCCAAAACCAGAGAAAGACACAAAAAAGAGAAAAACTACAGTTCAGTATCAGTGATGAATGTAGATGCAAAATCCTCAACAAAATATTGGCAATCTGCATCCAGCAATGCATCAGAAAGATCATACACCCAGATCATGTGCAAGTTATCCCAGGGATGCAAGACAGTAAAATATTCACAAATCAATAAATGTAATACATCACACAAACAAAAGACAAAAATCACATGATCATATCAATAGATGCAGAAAAAGCATTTCATAAAGTACAACACCCATTTATGATAAAAACACTCAGCAAAGTGAGAGTTGAGGGAACATACCTCAACATAATAGTGGCCATATATGAGATACCTACAGCCAACATCATACTCAATGGGCAAAAACTAAAAGTTTTCCCCTTAAGATCAGGAACAAGACAAGGATGTCTACTCTCCCCACTTCTATTCAACATCATATTGGAAATCCTAGCCACAGCAATTAGAGAAGAAGAAATAAAAGGCATACAAATTGGAAAGGAGGAAGTAAAACTGTCATTGTTTGCAGATGACATGATAGTGTACATAGAACTCTCTACAGACTCCACCCAAAAACTACTTGACCTAATATGTGAATTTGGCAAAACAGTCAGATACCAAGTCCATATTCAGAAATCAAAGGCATTATTGTACACCAACAATAAAATATCAGAAAAAGAAATCAGGGGAAAAAATCCCATTTGCTATAACACAAAACATACCTTAACCAAGGAAGTAAAAGACCTGTACTCAGAAAACTGCACAACACTGAAGAAGAAATTAGGAAAGACGCAAATAAATGGACGCATATAGCATGTTCATGGATAAGAAGAATCAACATCATCAAAATGTCCATACTATCCAAAGCAATTTATAGGTTCAATGCAATCCCTACCAAAATACCAATGACATATTCTACAGGTAGAGAACAAACATTTTGAAAATTTATATCAAACCATAAATGACCCTGAATATCCACTGCAATTTTGAGAAAGAACAAAGAAGGAAGGATCACCATACCTGACTTCAAACTATATAACAAGGCCATGGTAATCAAAACAGCCTGGAACTGGCATAAGAACAGACACATAGATCAATGGGACAGAATACAGAGCCCAGAAATGAATTCAAGTCTCTATGGTCAATTAATGTTTGACAAAGGGAGAAGAAGCATAACATGGAGTAAAAATAGCCTCTTCAACAAATGGTGTTGGAAGATCTGGACAACTACATGCAAAAGATGAAACTTGGCCACCAACTTACAACATACACAAAAATAAACCTAAGATGGATTAAAAACTTAAACATAACTCATGATACCATAAAAGCCCTAAAAGAGAACATAGGCAGGAAAATCTCAGATATTCCATGCAGCAATTTTTTAACCAATATGTCCCCTAGAGCAAGGGACATAAAGGAAAGAATAAACAAATGGGACCTCATCAAAATACAAAGCTTCTGCATGGATAAAGAAAACATCAGCAAAATGAATAGGGAGCCAACCATATAGGAAAATATATTTGCCAATGATATCTTGGACAAGGATTTGATTTCTAAAATGTATAAAGATATCACATAACTCCACTCAAGAAAGACAAACAATCCAATTAAAAAATGGGGAAAGAACCTGAACAGACACTTCTCCAAGAAGGACATACAGAGGGCCCGCAGACATATAAAATTATTATTAACATCACTAGCCATCAGAGAGATGCAAATTAAAACCACAATGAGATACCACTTCACAGTGTTCAGAATGGACATCATAAATGAATAAACAAACAATAAATGATGGGGAGGTTATGGAGAAAAGGGAACCCTAGTAAATTGTTGGTGGGAATGCAGTGTGGTGCAGCCACTGTGGAAAATAGTATGGTATTTCCTCAAAGTACTACAAATGGAAATGCCTTTTGACCCATCAATTCCACTGCTGAGATTCTACCCTAAGAATCCTGAAACACTAATTCAAAAGAACCTACATACCCCAATGTTCATAGCAGCACAATTTACGATACCCAAGTGCTGGAAGCAACCTAGATGCCCATTAGTAAATTAGTGGATCAAAAAGCTGTGGTACATTTACACAATGGAATACTATGCAGCAGGAAGAAAGAAGGAGCTCCTGTCTTTCATGACAGCAAGGATGGAACTGGAGAGCATTGTGCTAAGTGAAGTAAGTCAGGTGGTGAAAGACAAATACCACATGGTCTGACCTGTAAGTGGAACCTAATCAAGAAAACATCCAAGCAAGCAAAAAAAAAATAATCAGAAACATTGAAATAAAGAAAAAACTGACAGCAACTAGAGGGGAAGGAAGGAGATAAAGGGGAAAGAAGGGAAATGGTCATCAAGGAACATGTATATAGGACCCATGGACAAAGCCAAAGAGGGGAAGATTGAGGAAGTTTGGCAGGATAAAGTGGTGGTGGGAAAATGGAGACAACTGTTCAAACAACAATAAAAATATTTTTTTAAAAAAAAGATGAAGAAAGTGAGATAGAGAATTTAAAAAGAAAAATTTTGGTTTGGGTGTCCTGGAATTTACTTATTTTATTTTCTCAGGTAACTTTGGCCATGAAATTCAGTGCTGATTTTGAATGATTTTAGCAGTTTCTCCAGCTTTAGAACCCTGAATTCCCAGGGATGAAGAAACCTAAAAAGTATGAGTCGAACATTCCCTCAAATCTTCAATCTTCTATACCTATGCCAAGTGTTCCCAATCATCACTTGCCCACATTCATTTCAGCTTTGGATATACTATAGAAAAAACAAGTCAGAATGTTCTTCATTAACTGAGCTGAAGTCTGTCTCCCTATATCTTCCATATATTAGTTGTCATTCTATTCCCTGGAGACATACAGAATGACTTCCTTCAATATCGTACTGAATGTATTGAACTTAAACAAAACAAACAGGCAGAAACCATGCTCAATTTCATTCTCATCTTTGCTAGGCTTGCATATTTTCACTGAAAACTACTGCTAGATCTTGTCTGTAGAAGCAGTAGAATCCTTTACCCCTTTCTAATTAAAAGTTCAGAAAGAGCAGAGGATCCCATGTTACATTTGAACTCTGATTTTAGAACCTAGTAGAAAAACTCTCAATATACAGTCATAGTTTCTTAAGGTGTCAAATTATCTAGGCTAGTCTTCAGTTATTATTCATAGTAATCTAGCTATTGTAGTGAAGGCATTTTTTAGATATGATTAAAGTTCAGAATCAGTTACTTTAAGTAAAAGAGACTATTCTATATAATTTGGGTGGGCCTGATTTGGTCAGTTGAAAGGTCTAAAGAGTGGAGCTGAGGTCTCACATGTGCACAGTGGCTGTAGGTCATGCCTAAGAATCTCAGTCCACCTTCCTAATGACTTAGTCTCCAGATTGTGGACTTGCCTAGCCAGTTCCCTTAACAGGTAAGCCAATTTCTTGCAACAAAGCTATTAATATATATTTCCTACTGACTTTGCTTTCTTTCTCAGAAATACTGCCAGCTTAGACCAAAAGGGAGAGAAAGAAGACATAATAAAATAAGGCCCACATCCTCAAAATTCTCTAGATCTTCAAAATTCTGCAAGCAAGAAAAAGCTGATCACACTAATGAACTTCAAACATGCCACCTTTCATGAAAAAGGAAGTATGACTCAGAGCAGGGAGTTTAGAACCAAGAAGTTGGTGCAAAGAACCACAGAAGATTGTTCTTAGGCCTTGAAATCAAATCGTTTTCCCAGATGAACTGAGAAATTTGTTTGGGATAGATGACTTATTTTTTCCTTCCATTTCCCCCTCCCTCTTAAAAACAGGTATCTATATCTCATGACTGCCTACCAGTATATTTTGGGAACTGATAACTTGTTTCTTGAGTGTCACATGTTCAGAACTGGAGAGGATTTTTGTCTCAGAATGGATTATACCCAGGGCTTCATCCATGCCTGATTTGGATCACTGGGATGGTAATATTTGTACCTTTTGAACAGATATGATTTAGATGAGATTTTTGGTCTTTGAATTGATACTATAATGAATAGACACTTTCAGGATGTTGGGATGGAGTTAATGTATTTTGAATGTGGAACAGACATGTATCTTTGAGGGGCAGAGGGTAGACAGTGGTAGAGGCAGAATAATGGTCTACAGAGATGTCCATGCCCTAATCACCAGAACCTGTAAACATGTTCATTTATATGCAAAGATGAATTAAGATAGCTGATGGACTTAGGGTTGCTAATCAGCTGACTTTCAGATACTTATCTGAAAGTATCTACATGGGCCCAATATAATCATACAAGTCTTTAAAATGGAAGAGGAAGGCAGAAGAATCAGTATCAAACTGATGCAGCACAAGAAAGAACTGACCGGCCAGTGCTAGCTATGTGGATGCAAGGTGTCCAAGAGCCAAGGAATACCAGAAGTTTCCAGAAGCTGGAAGAGGCAAGGAAATAGATTCTTTCTTAAAGCCTCCAGGAAGTAATACACCCCTACAACATCTTAATTTTAGTCCAGAGAGACACATTTTAAAGTTCTGACTTCCAGAAATATGAGGTAATAACTTGATGTTTTTTTTTAAGCCACCAAGTTTGTAGTAACTTCCTACAGCAGCAATAGGGAACTAGTACAGTCTTGGTGGAGCTGGAAAGAGGCTATGTCTAGGGATATAGCCTCATCAAAGCCTAAATGACTCCCATAGGTGGCAAATGGGAAACTTTTTATTAATTTATTAATTATGAAAAAGAGATAACTTACACAAATGTGAAGCTCTTCATTTATGGATTCTTTTTTATTGGTCTTTTTAACATCCAGGTACCTGACCAGAGGGCCAATTGTGATTCCCTAGATTATAAATAACAAAATAAAGGGCTCTGTTGTATTTAAGATTGTCATTATAGAGAACAAATCTATTAACAAAATTATTAGAACTTCCAGTTTTTATGTCTTTGTTTTGTACTAGCTTTTACTAGATAAATGCTTCAGTGTTTACTTTAGTTCTTTTTAATTCTTCTAAATTCTGCGATAAAAATAGGCATTTTGTCTATATTTTAAAGCAAGAGTTTCATTTCACCCCTTAAAATAACCCCTCATTAGTTTGTTAAAAGGTAGCTCGAGCTAAAATAAAAATTTGTGCTACCCAGTACTAATTGGAATCTTATCTTTAGCAATACACAGTACAGTAGCTTTAATTCACCTGTTACCCAGGAATATTTTGATTAATATATTTTACTGATTAAAAGCCAACATATTTTAGAGTTTGAAGAATGACCACAAACATGATCTGGAAATATCTGAGAATTTAGTTTGAATATATTATCTAATTCTTCAAAATAATAAATAGAGGATATAAAAATAGAAAATCATATCTGGAAATCAAATAAAGTGTACTTTTTGTTATTATAGTAATTTAATACATAATTTTAATTAATCTACTTCTTCCATATATGAAAGAAATCTACCAACCTGAATAAATACAGTAAAATATATAACTACTAGAGTAGCTGTGATGAACATTTTCTTCCTAGGAAAAAGAGACAGAGGAAGCAAAAATGCAAGTGAAAAACTTCCAGCTCCTCGAACGCCACTGTAGAAAACTATACACTGGTCCTTGATGGAGAAGGGGAAAGTCCGAAACTGGTTACTGACATAGAAGAGAGCAAACACGCCTAGAAAGAGGGAGATATATATTAGAGGAGAGGGTCATGAACTGGTAGAGATACAATGCTAACAAACCCAGGCTGTGTACATGTGCCTTGAAAACTTGGCACTCGAATTTCATCACATCCATGATCTCCCGTCCCAGATAGTAGTGCTTCAGATTGGTAGCTTTCTAGAGTCCTCTGTGTGTGTGTGTGTATTTAAAGTAATAAAATCTTGATACTTTTTTATATGAGAAATGGCATATATTTTCTAATCTAACTCAATTTTTTGCTCTGCCTTTTAAAGCACAGTAAAGCAACAATATTGCCTGAAGAATAAAAACATTTTTATCACTCATGTTCTCATTCAGTAACCAAAGAAGGTGTGTAATTTTCAACATAAAAGGGGCCCTCTTGGGGACTGTGGTATCTGCAGGGTGAACAAATATGGTGTGGTTGATCAGGTTCTTCTTGAGAGTCAATGCAAACAGAAAAGGATATTGGCAAGAATTCAAGAGGAGGCCTTCTTGCTGTCAGTAAGTGGAAGGTAAAGGGTGAGAGAGCTTGTTTAAAAGACAGAGATACACTCTTCTACACTACTTTTCCATCTCCAACTGGTACACAAGACCTACTACCATCCTGCAGTGGTTCCTAGTGGGAAATGTCCCTTCACTAAAACTCTGGACAAACAAGAGGTTTCACCGCAGAATAACAAATCTTTCAGCAGCACCATGTGACTTCTAATCACACAGACTTCACAGAAAGCAGCCTTCAATTATAGGCATACTGACAGCACAAGACAGAGTTACATTTAAATATTTCTAATTTTGTGTTGTTTGTCCTGGGTTCTCTACATACTTACTAGTCATGTGACCTGATCTCAGGCAAGGCTTTATATTTTGTCATGCCTGACTGGTGTGGCTTAGTGGATTGAGTGCTGGCCTGGGAACCAAAGGGTCACTGGTTCGGTTCCCAGTCAGGGCACATGCCTAGATTGCAGGCTAGGTCCCTAGCATGGGACATGTGAGAGACAACCACACATTGATGTTTCTCTCCTCTTTCCCCCTCCCTTCACCTCTTTCTAAACAGAAATAAATAAAATCCTTAAAAAAATGTTTGTCATGTATCCAAAGTCCTCATCTGCTTAATAGAAGTAATGATAGTATTTCCATCAGAAGGTCGATATAAGATTGACATTAATTTCATAACTAAAAATAATTATAAAGCAGGCCCTTATATGTTACATGTGTTTATGAGTGTGAATTATTATTAACTATAATGAGTCAGGTTAGAATGAGAACAGGTTGGGAGTGGGAGAACTGGATTCTGACACTGGGCTCTCTTACTGTGATGTGGTCCAGTCAGCCATGCTTTTGGTGACTGTTCCCTCAGGTCCCTCAAGTAGAAGATGATGAAGATAGACTGGATGGTCACCAAGACTCACCAGTGTGGAAGGAGCCGCAATATTAATCCTTTCCTAGATAGTATCTATTCTTGTTGGCTGGGCTGAAGCTCTGACATTAGCTTTACTCACTCTGTTGATTCCTACAGTGTTATAACTGAAAACAATCTTAGAAATTTGTCCACACCCACCATTTTGTGGTTGAAGACAAATATTTTGAGTAGTTAAAAATCCAGCCAAGGCTGAATAGCTAGTTAGTAATAGTGCCAGGATTTGGTGTGAAATTATAAATTTCTATCAGTTTTCTTAAATCTTTTTTCCCTTGAGACCCAAAGTCATATTCTGAGTAAGTTTTATGAATATTTTAATATTTCTTATTCTTTCCTAAATCCTAAAACCCATCCTAAATTAATTTGCAATTTATATGTTCAGTAATTCTCTGCCATTTTTCATAATTTCTCCTTGAATAATTGCCTTGCCAATATTAACCAAAGTCATTTAAAATGCTTCAAATATTAGTCAAATGATTTAAAAATATAATTGTTTCTAGTAAAAAGGCCACATATATATTGTAGTTCAGTACTTAATGTTTTCTTTTAGCCCTAGAAACATATAATAGGATAAATTATCAGGCATTAGCCAAGACATCTCAGTTTTTAAATTAGGCATATTTTATAGGGGTGATGCCAGTTATATTACAGAGTCAGCTTTACTAATTAATACTAAGCACTTCTTAAAAATAGAAATTCACTTTCTGGTCCTTGATTTCTACACATCACATTCAACCCTCAGCTGAATAATATATTCAGGAAAATGTTTTCTAAAGTACTTGCCTTACATAGAATACAATTTGTGACATCTCACTCTTCCTGTAACAAAAGTGTAAATGCTCACAGTTTATAATCTATATCTGATTTCAGGTGCAAAAAGAGGACAAGCTATCACCAGAGGTGAAGATCAAGGAAGAAATTCAGTTATATTTAAATGTGTAAATGTGAAAGTTCTCTCTTCAATTAAAAAAAAAATAACACTTTCTCTGGAATAGAACCTGATCAGCCACTAATGACTGTGAACTGATTGAAAGATCAAACAGAACATTCCTCTTCACTAGAAGGTGCCCATATTCCCCCAACCACTAAAACCACTTATTATAACCTCACTGCTTATGCTTGTACACAGCAGGAAAGAGTAAGATAAAATTTTAAAAGCAGTATGCAAGAACTCTTAGGGGCCCTGCTGTCCTTACTGATGGCTCTCCAGATCTGGCAGAAGGCCAGGGTGAAGCAGACAAAGGCCCAGTTCCACTCGTGGTTCTTCCCAACAGTGGACACGCCCATGAAGATGAAAATCAGTGTCTCACTGACACTGCTCAGCATCTTCATGAAATACTTGATAGTTGTGTAGGATGTCTGGGTCACATTTTCCTCTACATACTTTTTCATCGTCACTGCACAGGCCGTGATTCTGCAAAACAAGCTGAGTCTCAGAGAGAAGTGTATGATTTTGCCTCTCCCACAAAAGCCACCCTACTGGTGATGCCACAGATACAAAACCCTCTTTTAATATAGAGAGAACATCTTCTCTATCCTCTCTTTGGCTGCAACTTTCCTACAGATTTTGTTCCTTCCTCTTCTCCCTCCCCAAGGGGTTTGTGCCAGGTGAGTGAGTGTGGTGGGGAAGTTGAGTATGATGGGGAAGGAGGGCACTAAGCCTTTCCCACAACAAAACAGCAGGCAGTTCATGCACAAATTGGTAGCTCAACTGTTTCAATCTTGCCCTCCTTCATCCAGAGCTTTGTTGATCTCCTTCTTACTCTCTACATCACTCTGCCTTTTAAAGCAAAATAAATCCATTGTAGTACCTAGAAGTAATTCAGCAAGGTCCCACATTTTCTTTGCCTCAGCAATATCTCTTGCAATAATTTAGTAAGCAATTTTTCATTTAAAATATTTCCAGTCTATACCCACTTAGGAACTGGGTGGGTAGAGAAAGAACTTTGCCTTGTCTTAATAGCTTTGATCATTTTTAAGGTGGAAAAAATAATGTGTCTAGATTTTATATGATTATAATTAATTAAAACAGTTATCACTATACAATAAAATCAACTATTTCTGCCTGAGTAGCTGAGTGTGAGAATGTCAGAAAAAATAACATAACCTGATATAATAAACCAAGTGAGAAGCCTCATTCCAAGATCTATACAAAAATAAACATTGAAAACTGTTTTAATTAAGAAAACAGAAGCCTGGATTTCTAGTATTAACCCATCTATCTAGTTTCATTCTCCCTGCAGAGTGCTAGGCTGCGATGAAGTCTGAAGGAAATAACAGAGGCAGGCTTTCGTGGCATGCTTCTCCTCAACTTCAAAATAATGAATTTTTCAAAGAAAGAAAAAATTACTGACATTAGACTTTAACCTTGAACTCCCCTTTGATTTTTCTCCATAGCAGCTTTTCTGGTCATTCTAAAATGATCTTATAATTGCTGTGCTCTCCACAGGCAAATCAAGAAAAGAGAACAAACACAAATGGTGGAAAGAGCATTTGTTTGGCAAAGGACCTGAATCAGATTTTACAAATGTTTAAGAAACCTGAATCCTGCAATACTTTTGAGAATTAACATCAATAGTGAAGACTTTTCCAGATACTTGTCCATAAGATGTGGTCCTAAATCCTCTTTTATTGCTGCTAGAGCTGGTCCTTGGTTTGTACTCACGCCAGAATGCCGGAGAGATAGAGGGTCTCAGCAGCTAAATAAGACAAATAGCTGAACATGAAGACAATGAGTGGTTCGATGGCAGAGATATTCTGAGTGAAACGTGTGATAAATGCAGAAATGAATCCAAAAATAATGCCAAAAAATACGCCCCCAACCCCCACAATAATGAATCGGGCACATCCAGCCAAAATGTCAACAGTCTCTATGTTTTCAAACTTATGCATCTTTGTGAAGGCAATTAATATATTGTATAAAACCTGGACAAAAAAAAAACAGAAACATGAATTAGAAAGCAGAAATATTTTATACACAGATTCTTAACTTTGTGTCTACTTAAATAATATACAATAAATGACATTATAATTAAAAAACACAGCTGCCTAATTTTTCCAACTAATTTAAATTTATTAAGTTTTTCCAAATAAGTATCATATTCAAGCTTTCAATCACTGAGCACCTACTGTGTGCTCATCTCTTGCTAAACTCTCTGCAATTATCAACTTGTTTCCTCTCAGCCCCATATTCACCATTCAATATGAACTCTATAATAATGAAATTCCTATACATATTTTCCCTTTACTGTGAGCTCCATGCTAAGCTCTCTCAGCAGAGGGACATTATAGGAGAAAGAGGCTTCCTGAAACTTCAGCATGGCCTGGGAGAAGTCAGCCATGTGGGGATGAGGACTTCCTGCAGATCTTGTCAGGACCATAGGCCCTAAACATTATCTCTCTGCAACTGTCCATCTTTAGCCTGGTGATACATGGGGGAAAAATCCCCAGCATGGCCCATGTGCAATTTAATAACCATGCTTATAGTCCAGGGGTCCACCTGAACAGCCCTGCTTCTGTAAGTCCCCACTTTGCAAACTTCTCCCCTTTGCCCATTCCTGAGACCAGGATCCCACTGCCCCTCTGTTGCCCCACTGACTGCTCCCTGCTTGCCCAATGGAGGGTGGTCTATTGTTTGTCCAGTAACTCCAAACCAGCTCCTGTACAGTGGCCATCCACACCTTCTCCAGTGAGATCGAAACTCCTTCTAAGTTTGTCCTTTTTGCAGGCTGTGATGCTAGGCCATCCCTCAGCCCTCGGTTACCACAGAGAATTCCTTATATCTATAGCTATTTCTTTATTATAGTTAATATTTTTTTAAATTTTCATTGAATTTATTGGTGTGACATTGGTTAATAAAATCATATAGCTTTCAAGTGTACCAATTTTATAATACATCATTTGTATATTATATTGTGTGTTCACCACCCAAAGTCAAGTCTCTTTCCATCACCATTTATCTCATTTTACCCTTTCTACCTGTGTCCACCACCACCCTCTTCCTTTCTCTCTGGTAATCACCATACTGTTGTCTGTGTCTATGAGGATTGTTGGTTTTTCTTTTCTTAACCCTTCGCTTTTTTTACCCAGCTTCTGAACCCCCTCACTTCTCACAGCTGTCAGTCTGTTCTCTGTATCTGTGAGTCTGTTTCTATTTTGTTTATAAGTTTATTTTGTTCATTAGACTCCACATGTGCTGGTGGGTTCCAATCAGGAAAAAAAAAAAAAACCACTGTTTAACCTACTTGTGGTTTCTCTTTCCAGATCGGACCCCACTGGCTGTACTTTCCATATACATCATCTCATTGACCAACCCCCCACAAAAAACTGTAGCCCATGTGATGCACAGTTCTAATGTTCCTACTATTTCTATACTTATTTCAACATTTCTATGAAGTTGCAGTGATCTGCTTATTACTCATTCATGTCATTTGGCAAGCTCAGAACTTCAACTGAACTTCTGCAAAGTAGCAGGTAATGAGACACATTAAAGAGGTGCAGTGAGATCTCTGCAGAAAATGAAGACCTTTGAGAATAATAGTCCTTAAAGAGTCCTGGGAAATCAGACACTTAATAGCCTTTGTTTCCTATGTTAAGAGAAATAAAAAAATCAGATGAATAGAAGCTAAAGCTCAAAGAAATAGGGTCAATGATTTTCCTGTTTATGTATCAGCCATCTTTTACAAAACTGGTATAACACTAATCTCTTATTTAAGTAAAATGAAGCCATGTTTTAAGAAAAATCTTGGCTGCAAAATAGAAAATTATGATCTCTGGATTCAAAATGAATCCAAAAGAAACTTAGTGGCTGTATCCCAAGTCAATGAGCTTTTTTAGTACAATTTCACCTTTGGCCTGACCTCAGAGCAACCCATTCATGGGTCTCAGAAGCCGTTCCAATGAGTTAAGCCAAGATGAGGAGCCAGACACTTCTGCAAGAGCCTGAAAAGGCAGTCTGAATGCATTCAGGTGGGACTTTGGAGTTTATTTGACTCTCAAACTCAGAGAAAACTCAGGGAATTCCATTGACACTCAGAGATTTTCATGTTGTTTCCCCAAACAAAATCTCTTTGCATAGCTCTCCAGATTATAGGTAGTTATCCAGTTTGTTCCAAGGGCCTGGGAAAGTCATTCAGGAAAGTACTGATGCTAGGTGCCAAGGTACCCTGCCTGGATGATGCCATAGCAGTTTAAGAAGCTCAAACAGTGTATCTAATTAAAAAGACCACATTTATAGGCACAATTCATATTGACTGCATAGAAAACAATTCTTATCTTTCAAATTACCAGGCTGTGAAAATGTCATTATAGTTGTAAAAGATTTTCTTTGGACTTATTTTAAATCACAATAATGTGCATGTATTTTCAATGCTACATCTCAAACCAGTCCATAGCACTAATGGAAAACCAACTTAGATTTACCCTCTTCGTTCAATATGGAGGTGTGATATTATGATATAAGGAGTGTGTGTGTGTGTGTGTGTGTGTGTGTGTGTGTGTAAATATATATACGGGGTAGAGAAAAGTAAGTACAACAGTAAACCTACTTTTGCCACCACACCCTTTCTATATTTTTTGTCTTTGTTTCCTGACACAGACAGAAGAACAATTCACTTCTTATTACTGGCTTTTTATAAAGGATTCAAGTAAGGAACAGCCTGAGAAGCACAGGGTAAGGTATGGGCACAGAGCTTCCGTGCCCTTTCCAGTCACACCACCCTCCCAGCACCCTCCCAGCACCTTAAACACCTTGCCATGGGGTGAAAGGAGCATCTTTTGTTATTCATAATGAACACTCTTAAACCATACGTGTGTTTATGCTAATGAGGGGACTGGCTGGCCTAAGATAGCTTCAGGATGGGGACTGATTGCCACAGAGACCAATTACATGATTAGTTGTAACTTTTAATCCCACCTTCACCCTGCCTTCCAGGGAGAAGAAATGAGGTGGAGATTCAGTTCAGTAACCTATGGCCAATAATTTAATCAATTATGCCTATGTAATAAATTTCCTATAAAAACCCTAAAAGACTGATTTCCAAAAACATCCAGATTAGTGCTGGGAGGGTAATGTGACTAGAGAGGGCACAGAAGCTCTGTGCCCCTTCCTCTCATACCTTGCCCTGTGCATCTCAGGTTGTTCCTGAGTTGAATCCTTTATAAAAAACAGTAATAGGAAATGAACTGTATTTCTGAGCTATGTGCCCCTTCCCCTCACACCTTGCCCTGTGCATCTCAGGCTGTTCCTGCATTGAATCCTTTATAAAAAGCAGTAATAGAAAGTGAACTGTATTTCTGAGTTCTGTTAGCTATTCTCAAATTATCAACAAGAGGAGGGTGCTGTGGGAACCCCTGGTTTTATAGACAGTCATTTAGAAGTATGGGTGGCATGGATGTATGATTTGTGTCTGAAAGTGGAGGCAGTCTTGCACAACTGAAATTTTAATTTGCAATGTCTGTGCTACTTCCAGGTAGTTATTATCAGAATTGAATTGAATTGGAGGACATCAAATTGGTTGATGGAGAATTGGAGAATTGGTTGTTATAGGGGAAAACATCCACACATTTGGTGTCAGAAATGGTATTGTAAACAAAACACAGTTCAGAGGGACATCTCTCAGGAAATTTTCCTTTTGTGTTACCTTTAATGAGTACATCAAGTCTCCCAAGGTAATAATAATAATGACAACCTTTTAACAGATAGCACTGTAGAAGTTTGCAAAGCCTTTTCAACAAGTATAATGACTAAGGATGCCAGCCCACCAACCAAGACTTAGCAGAGTTGATTTAAATGTGATGATATTTTTTCTTGATCAACTTTATTGAGGAATAATTTACATATGATAAGCTGCATCTAAAATGAAGAATACTGACCATTGTACCCACCTCTAAAATCAGGATCACAGTCATGATCTAGAACAATTTTATGAACCCTGAAAAGTTCTTCTATTCCTTTCTCAAACCCTGACATGAGAAAGCCACTGATCTATTATTGTTACTGTAGATTAATTTGTACTTTATATAACTGAATAATAAAGTATGTGCTCTTTTTTATCTGGCTTCTTTAACTGAGTATAATGTTTTGGGGACTTACCCATATTGTGAAAGATATTAGCGATTCATGCTTTTTATCGCTGAATAATATTCCATTATATGGCTATAATATTGTTTACCCATTCACATTTTGAAGAACATTTGTTCTCTGCTTCCCTCCACCATCCAGTTTCTGCTCTTGAGATATTGCTGCTATAAACATTCATAAGTATTTTATGTTGACTCATGTTCTCATTTCTCTTTTATATATACCTTTGAGTAGAATTGCTAAGTAATATGACAGATACCAGCTAAAATTTTAAGAAACTGCTCTCTTAGTACATTCAGATGGCTATAGTAGAATATCATTAACTAGGTGGGCTATAAACAACAGAAATTTATTTCTCACAGTTCTAAAAGTTGATGAGTCCAAGATCAAGTCACCCATAGATTCAGTGTACTGTTAAAAGCCCATTTTTTGCTTCTTAGCTGCCTTCTCACCGTGTCCTCACATGGCAGAATGAGCAAGGTAGCTCTCTGTGGTCTCTTTTATAAGAGCACTAATTCATCCATGATGGCTCCATCACATGATCTAATCACCTTCCAAAGGCCTCACTCCCAAATACTATCAGGTTGGGGATTAAGTGTCAATGCATAAATTTTGGGGAACACAAACAGTCAGTCCATAGTAACTGCCAGATTGTTTTCCAAAGTTGTTGGATCATTTTACATTCCCACCAAAAATGCATAAGACTTTCAGTTTTACCTTATCCTTGTCAACACTTTATGTTGTCAGTCTTTTTCATTCTAGTCACTCTAAAGAGTATGTAGAAATATTTCATTATAATTTTAATCCGCATTTCCCTGATTACTAGATGTTGAGCATATATTCATGTGATTATTGGTCACTTGTATACCATCTTTTATGTACAAATCTTTTACCCATTTTTGAGTTGCTTATGTTTTTATTATTGTTATAAATTTTTTAACATCTTGGATGTACATATTTTGTAAGATATACATATAGTGACTACTTTCTCCCATTTTGGCTGGCTTTGTTTGTTTGTTACTTTAGTTATTTAATAGTGTATTTTGGCCCTAGCTAGCATAGCTCAGTGAGTTAGGCATTGTTCCACAGACCAAAATGTTGCCAGGTAAATTCCCAGTCAAGACACATGCCTGGGTTGTGGGCCAGATCCCTGGTTGAGGGTGTAGAAGAGGCAACTGATTGGTGTTTCTCTTGATCATCTGTGTTTCTTCCCTCTCTTTCTCTTTCCCTTCCCCTCTTTCTAATAACAAATAAAATCTTTAAAACTAGTGTATTTTGAAGGGCAAATTTTTTCTATTTTTAAAATCCAGTGTATTACCTTTTATCTTGCAATGTTTGTGCTTTTTCTGTCTTTTGCCTTCTCCAAGGTTTGCTATAAATTTTTCATAAATATCTCTTATCATTTACTCTTCCTATGTTTCTGGAATTTTTTCATAAATGAGTATTGAATTTTATCAAATGGTTTTCTGCATCTGTTGATACAATCAATTATTTTATTTACATTGTGAATTACATTCATAGATTTTTTCCATGTTAAAGAAACTTGTGCTCCTAAGATGTACCTTATGTAGTAATGATTTATTATCTTTGTTAACAATAATAATAAATGGTGTTAGGAGATCAGGACAGGTATATGCAAAAAAGTGAAATAAGACCACCAACTTATACCACAGACTAGAATTAATTCAAGATAGATAAAAGACCTAAATATAAATCATGACACCATAAAAGTCCTAGAGGAAAACATAAGCAGGAAAATTTCAGATATCCCATGAAGCAACATTTTTGCTGATATATGTCATAGGGCAAAGGAAAGACAGCAAAGAATAAACAAATGGGACTACATCAAACTAAAAAGTTTCTGCATGGCTACAGAAACCACCATCAAAATGAAAACAGAACTGACCATATGGGAAAACTAGTTGTCAATGATGTCTCACACAAGGGTTTGATCTCCAAAATATATAAAGAACTCACATGACTCAACATCAGGAAGACAAAAAACTCAATTAAAAAATAGACAAAGGACCTCAGTAGACTTTTCTCCAAGGAGGACATATAGGTGGTCCATAAGCATTTGAGAGAATGCTCAATATCACTAGCCATCAAAAAAATGCAAATTAAAAGCACAATAAAAAACAAATATTATATGATCTCGCCTATAAGAGGAACCTAATAAACAAAACAAACAGGCAACATAGAACCAGAGGCATGGAAAAAAGCAACCAATAGGGAGGGAGAAGGGGGATAATAGTGGAAAGAGGGGGAAGGGATTAGTTAAAGAGCATGTATAAATGACCCATGGACATGGACCATGATGTGGGAGCAGGATGGTAGGCTGAGCAGAGCAGAGCAAAGGGAGAAAATTGGGACAACTGTAATAGAACAACAATAAAATATTTAATGAAAAAGAAAATATTTTCTAATTTTTTTGTAAGTTCTTGTTTGATTCATGAAGTGTTTAGCAGTGTGCTGTTTATTTTCCAAATATTGGAATTTTCTTAGATATCTTAATGTCATTTATTTTAATTTAATTTTGTTGTGGTCAAAGAGCATAATTTTGTCACCAGGCTTCTAAACATATTGAGGTTTTTTTATGGTAAAATATGTGGTCATTTTTGGTGACGAACATACAAATATGCACTTGAAAGGAATGTATGTTTGACAGTTGTTGGACACAGTATTCTATAAATGTCAATTAGGACAGAGTGGTATTTGATAGTGTTCAGATCCTTAATGTCTTGCTAATATTTTGCCTACTTGTTTTATCATTTCCTAAGATTAGGCTATTAAAAGCCTTCTGATTGTGGAATTGTCATTTTCTTTCTTTAAATTTGTCAGTTTTTCTTTTATATATTTAGTGGCTCAATCCTTAGGTACACACACATGCATAATTGTTAGGTATCCTTAATGAACTGACTTTTTTGTCATTATGAAATACCTCTCTTTATCTTTGTAACACTTTTATCTTTATATCTATTTTAACTGATATTAATATAATTACACCAGCATTCTTATACATACTGTTTGCTTGGTGGATATTCTTGTATCCATTTACTTTCAACTTACCTGCATCTTCACAATTGTTGTGTTTCTTTTTGAAAAAAATTTTACTGTTGTTCAATTACAGTTGTCCTCATTTTCCTCCATTACTCTCCCCTGCCCACCCAGCCCCGTCTCCCACATTCAATTCTCCAGCCCCCATTTGTCCTTGTCAATGGGTCCTTCATACTTATTCCTTGATATGACCCTTCCCCTTCTATCCATCGTTATCCCCATCCCCAACCCCTCTGGTCACTGTCAGTTTGTTTTTTATTCTCATATCTCTGGTTCTATTTTGCTTGCTTCTTTGTTTCATTGATTAGGTTCCACTTATAAGTGAAATCATATGGTATTTGTCTTTCACTACCTGGCTTACTTCATTTAGCATAGTACTCCCCAGTTCCATCCATGCTATCATGAAGGGTAGGAGTTCTTTCTTTCTCCTCCATAGTATTCCACTGTGTAAATGTACCACAGGTATTGGTCCACTCCTTTACTGATGGTCACTTAGGCTCCTTCCAGCACTTGGCTATTGTAAATAACACTGCTATGAACATTGGGGTACAAGGTTCTTTTGAATTGATATTTCAGGATTCTTAGGATATAATTCCAGCAGTGAAATCACTGGGTCAAAAGGAAGTTCCATCTTTAGTTTTTTGAGGAAATTCCATATTGTTTTCAACAGGGGCTGTACCAGTCACCAGTCTGCAATCCCACCAACAGTGCACTAGGGTTCCCTTTTCTCCACAAAGTGGCCAGCACTTGTTGTTTGTTGATTTGTTAATGATGGCCATTCTGACTGGTATGAAGCGATATCTCACTGTACTTTTAATTTCCATCTTTCTGATGGCTAGTGATGTTGAGCATTCATTCGTACATCTATGGGCCCTCTGTATGTCCTCCTTGGAGAAGTGTCTGTTCAGGTCTTTTGCCCATTTTTTAAATTGTGTTGTTTGTCTTACTGGTGTGGAGTTGTGTGAGTGCTTTATATATTTTGGAAATCAAACCCTTGTCTGAGGTATCATTGGCAAATATGTTTTCTCATATGGTTGGTTCCCTTTTCATTTTGCTGATGTTTTCTTTGGCCATGCAGAAGCCTTTTAATTTGATGTAGTCCCATTTGTTTCTTCTTTCTTTTATATCCCTTGCTCTAGGGTACATATCTGTGAAAATATTGCTGGGTGGAATACCTGAAATTTTCCTGCCTATGTTTTCCTCTAGGACATTTATGGTGTCATGATTTATATTTAAGTCTTTTATCCATTGATGTGTTTCTTGTATACAGAATATATTTGGGTCTTATTTTATATCAGTGCTGGGAATCTCTGGCTTTTAATTGGAACACTTAGTTTATTAACATTTAATATAATTATTGTTATAATTGGATTTAGATCTACTATTTCTTACTTGTTTTTCCTTTCTGTTTTTTTTCTTAAATTCATTTTGATTATTCAAATACATTTTAGAATTATATTTTTCCTGCACTACCTCTTTGCATTCTGTTCACTAGTATTTTACAATATAACATTCTGAACTTTTTATAGAGTACTTTGGGTAACCATACCACTTTACATAAAGTAAAGAAACCTTATAACTGTGGAGTCAAAAGAAACTTTTGTCTACTCTTAAGAGTCTTTTGGCTGGTCTAATAATTAAATAAACATGAAATATTTAAGTAAGGGAAAATGACCAAATTTAATTGCATATATATGTATGGGAATTCCAAGTATGGGAAAGTCAGAGAACCCACATACTTAAAAAAGTTTCAGGGACAGAAAGGGAAAATGAGGTTATTTATGACATTCTGAGGTAAGGATCACCTTGGGGTTTTAGAAGGGAAGAAGTTCATTGCAGGACAGTAAGAAGAGCAGAGAAATTTCAGTAATTTGAACACTGACCTACACTACAAGACAGGTTACAAGAAGTTATTTTTAGTGCTAATTCTTATTATGGTCAAAGTGCTTAATTTAAATTCTTTAAAGGAGAAGTGAAAATTTCTCATGCCTTCAGGGCTTGATTGCATTCAGCTCAAAAATTTAAATGCTAAAATGATACATTTTGAGGAGGCCTGTTCTGAACCCCTATATAACCAGGTAGGTCCATTAAATATACTGATTTTGATCATCCTTAAGAGCCAAAGGGAGAAAGCTAGTTGTCTTCAAAATATTAAATTTCCTAGATTCTTTGACATTAATAACTCAGACCTTAGTATTAATTTACTGCATATTCTGTGACTGCCAATCCTCCTATACACTTAACCATATTCCCTACCCTGCTCAGAGATCCTTGCAAGAGTAACTTCTATGGGATAGCATCTGAGGAAGGGTTAGCCTCGTGTGGTTCCATTACTTTCAACATGAGATCTCCCATTCAAGAACAAAAGTAGATGTACCTTGAAGAAGCCTGTCTATAGACTGGGGACTATGAAGTATCCTGAGGTAAAAGCTTCTGCCTAGTTGTGAGCTATAGTAGCTATGTTTTTTGAGAAGTACAGAGATTTTATTATGTGTGGATGAATAGGGAAATACTATGAGACAGATGTATAGATGATGAGGAGCCACATGGTATTATGAGTTATTATGACATTAAAACTGTGAATAATAAAAACTGAGGAAAGAAAATTGTATAAATTATGGAAGTTAATTGGAAGAGGAAGAGACATGTAAAGATCTATAAAAAGAAGCAGATTCTGAACAACTGACTAAGTCTCATACATGATGTGCTCTGCAGTGATGATGTAATAGCTATTAGCACTGTTTACACATTTTTTTTCTTAGCACCTGGTAGGACTGTACCTCCAGCCACTGCCAGGTGAGTACATTGGGCCAAGATTTGAGTCTCAATAAGTTCTGAGCAGAGTGGTGTAAGTTGTGGGATGGGGCACTTGCTTGACAAGATGAGAGTCCACCAAACTTCTCTTTCCCTCAGGCACAGAGACCACCAGTGCTCAATATGATAGCTGCTCTATGAGCCCAGGATCCTGAGTAACCATGGTGAATACAGCACCCTGATAGCCAGAGAAAACCAAGTGGTTTAAAACAAAAAAATACCCCTTTGTTGTTTTAGGTTTGAAGGAATGTTTATTAACCCAGTACTGCTTGGTTCATCCAGACTATCAAAAAGATCTATGAAGTCTTGCTTCTGAAATTCTTAGAACTAGCTTGTTTCTAGTTACAGCCTTTGTGAGGCTTCTTTGTAAAGCATTTCCTATTCCTGGGCTCTTGAGGGGTCTTTTATGGGGTGAATTGTGTGCTCCCAAAATTCATATGTTGAAGTCTTAGCCTCCAGTACTGCAGAATGTGAGTGGATTTGGAGTGTAAAGAAGTAATTAAGTTAAAAGTAGATCATAATGGTGGGACCCTAATCCAATAGGACTGTGTCCTTATAAGCAAAGGAAGAGACACCAAGAGTTCACCCAGCAAGAAGGCAGCCAGGTGAAAGCCAGGAGGAGAGGTCTCACCAGAAACCAACCCTGTTAGCACCTTGATTTTAAACTGTCAGCATCCAGAACTGTGAGAAATACACTGCCGTTATTGAAGTCTCCCAGTATGTGGCATTTTAAATGGCAGCCCTAGTAGACTAACAATGGATCTATATCTTCCTGATTGCCTTACATATCTTTTAATTAGTGCTCATTATTTGAACTTGCCATGAACTCAGTTAAAAAAATAAGTAAATATTGAGTCTACACACATGTAAAGAGCATTGGAAGATCAGAGTTACAACAGAGTATAGTAAAATAATCTTCACTGTATGTCAGATACTGTAAAGATGTAGAGAACATCATTAAGAACTGTATTTATCAATATTGCACAGGAAATTAAATAATGAATCCAGTTAATTCTCTATTTTGTATGAAGGGGCACTGGCACATTAAATGCAGTTGTAGAACAGTTCCTTGACAACTATTTGCCCTGACCATTAAAGAAAATCACCTTAGAAACCAGCAATTACCCTGCAGGCACTGCAGAATGATGTAAAAGCAGAGAAGGGTATAAAGCTTTGAAAGCTTTTAAAAGAAGGAAACAGAGTATCTGCAACCTAGGACAAAAGGCTGATTACACAAAGGATTTTTCAAATGTCCCCTGAATGTTTGTTGATTAGAATCTCAGAGAACAGAGTCTAGGAAGATGAACTGAACAGACATCAGAAAATTTAATAAAGATACGATGTGTCAGTGGCTGAATTTTATTGACTTAGGGGAAAGGCAAAGGCATTCCTTTTAAGAATGTTTGGGTGGATGAATGCCCTATTTCATAGTTGTAATTACCACCTACTTGTCAATGACTGCCAAATATGCACCTCTATTCTATCTTTCCCCCAGGCTCTAGGCTCATATTTCTAAAACCACTGGAAAATTCTCTTCAATGGCCTCTAGATTTCAAATTCAGCAGCTTAAAACTAACCTAACAATAATTGCCTACCCTCCAACACTGGTTCTTTACTCATGATGTTGAGTCTTTCCCCTTCACACTAACCTGGAGCAAATGCCCAGAGGACTATCTTTCATTATTGGTGTTAGAACATCTATGAACAGGAGAGACTATTTAATCTTGACACTTTTTAATTATAAAAGCATAGATCATTTGCCACCAGTAGATTCAATTTCACTGAAGACTAGCTTGGTGATTTGGTTCTTTTGAGATGGTAACTCTGGCACAGAGAAAAGATCAGTTTCCAATAGAAAGTAGTTCACAGTAATATTTTTTATGAATGAATAAATGAAGAATAAATAAATGAATGACTTTGGATCAGGCTCAATCAAACTGAACTAAACTTTATTTTTATCAAAAAAGAGTTAGATTTCATGATCTCTCCGTTTCCTCCCATGCTGTTAGTTTAATACTCACTAATGACCAAAACTGATCTTGGATGGTAAGGAGTGACATATAGTTAACTACAGCCTGGAGCCAGAATGAATGGTTCTGTCTCTGACACATGACCTAGATGTGATGTTGCAGAGGGGGCCTGTATAACGGGTTCTGCTGGATACTGTTCATTTTGCATTATCATTGAGGAAACTATTGGGAAACTATTTGTCAATCAGCTCTTCCCAAACATCCAGACTATGGGGCTTTTCACATAATTTTGAGCATATTTTTCCCATAGCAAGGCCCACTGCACTCTGAGAATGTATGCACACATGTGGTTGGTGGTGGGGAAGCTGTTGAAGACCACTGAACCAGGAAGCACTTGACTGTTTGCAGTTCTTAGTTTTTCTTCCACATCAATAATTTCTATTAATCTATTATGTAATCTCCTAGGAAATCTCTATGGCTTGAAAGGGCTAAATGAAAATATGGGAGAATAGGTTCTTCTGTGGGTGTAGGATATGAAGAATAAGTTCTTCTGTGGTTGTAGGATACAAAGAATATATAGATGGAAAGAGACAAGTGTTCTAAGGTGTAGCTCCTCAAAGACAGGAATGATGTCTACTTACCTCTGCATGGCTATGCTCAGTTTGATTATTCCCTAAAGCTTTAGGAGAGTTTGCTTTTCTCCTTAAGTTTTGTATTTTCAAATCCATTTCCATAGCTACTCACCCCTACTTCCTGAATAAGTGATAACTGGATACCACTAAGACTTTGTCCTTTTTTCTGACACTTGCAAACTTTCACCATCACAAAGTGCCTCACAGCATAGGCTGGTTGAAAATGTATCTGTGTAATTCAAACTTCAGTCACTCTGTTTCATCAACCAGAAGAATATGAACCAAATACATGTTTATGAGTCAAATTTGAGGAATTCCAGTGGAATAATGGTTGATGTGTCCCTCTCTGACTCTCATTGTCTCACCATACTTCTGAGTTATTAACATGCACCTGAGCAATGGATCTATAGGGTTACTGGTTAGTAGGATTCTACAGCTCAGACCCTAGACAATGCAGAAGGTAAATGTGTCATGCAGCTGAAGAAGTTTAGGAGTCAAATGCAGCACCCTCCAGGAAGGTGAACCTCCATCGCCTCCAACACCCTTGTTTGTGGGGACCTATTGACACTGGCTGCCCTCTGGCCCTCTCTTCTCCCAGCTCCTCCCACCTTCCCAAACTGGTTCAGCATCATCACAAGCTATTTGTGTGCTGTATCTCATACACACACATATACATACTCATACCAATACACTCATTACACTCCCCCTCTCAGCCACAGACCTGTACAGCCACCACCATCTCACTGTCAATGGCAGTTGTGGGCAGAGGAGAAGTCACTACACAAACCCCCAAAAGTTTTGTCTGAGTACATGTCTAAAGGAAAATGTCTGGGTCCTGGGCTAGGTGGGCACCAGATACCTGCCTGACCCCACAGTGAGTCAGAAGTAGCCCAGGGAAAATGTCCTATATCTCAGGTGCTCTTGTGGGTCCTTAACCTGCAGCTAACCCAGTAAGGCTGCATGTCCCTGTTTGTCTGAGTTTTTGGCCTTATCCCCATTTCTTCTAAGACAGACACCAACTAGATTGCTTTCTTCTGTGGAACTCCCTCTCACACACAAGAAGGGCAACCTGCTCTGTGCCAAGCACCTACGTGTCTTATTTCATACCTTCTTCAAAACCACTCTGTGAGGTCAGATTAACCATTAGAAGCTGAAACACAAAAGGTTCTTGCTCAAGATCACACAGCTTATAGGTCCAAGTCCCCCTTATACACTGAGCTCCCTATATTCTTGGCCAGAAGAAACTGTTCACTTATAAAGGATTCTGGAGACTCTAACCTTCTACCCCAGGAGCCTGAATAAAATGAAAAGAAATAAGATAAAAAGAAGACAAGAAAAAGTTTTCTACCACTCTTCCTTCAAGAGTCTGGTCAAGTTTGTACACAGCTCTTTTCCAGAAAAAGCTGAGACTGCGAAGTCCAGACAGATAAGAGAATGAATGTAGCATCACTTAGGACTTAGAGCTCCGTGGCTCAGAAGGGCTCACCGTAGATGGACCTCAATTATGGTAGACTTAGATTAATAACACCAGACATTTAAATCTGTGCCCATTCTGTGCCAGGTGCTATTTAAAATGCTTTATGTATAAAAACTCACTTCAACCCTCATACAACCAAATATCCATCCCACAGAAAGGAAACTGAGGCCCAGAGGAGTTAAGTAAATTCCCTAAAGTCACACAGCTTATGAGTTGTGGAGCCAGAATATGAACGGAAGCTGCCCTGTCTATGCTCTTAGACATACCCCACTGCCTTTTGAATGTGAAACTACTGGAACTAAGATCCTTTAAAGCAGGAAAAAATAAACCAGAGAAAATTTTGAATAAAAATTCACCCTTAAATGAACTTAATCATTTTTGGGTCAAAGGCAGCTTTCTTGGAAAGTTGCTCCCTATTGTCCCAGCTTAGTCTGAACTTGTCATCTTGTCCTCACAACCAGCAGTGGGCTGGGGGGGGGGGGTCTATGACTATCTCTCCATCCATTGATGGCGTATGTGCCAGGACAGCACCAGTATGGACATGTGCTCCACAAGGGGGTGAGAAGAAAGGGCACCACACTCTTCTGTACCCCTATGCCTGCTCCTGTTTTCATCCCACCCCTGGCATTAGGCTCAAGGAACAATTCTTGTGTTCAGTGGTGACACTCTCTCAGAAGGAAAATATCCCAGTTTCTCACAGTTTCCCTGACAAATCCAGATTCAAATGGAGTGTCACTCTTGAGGGTATGGATGAAGGGCACTGGGAGCCTCTGACAGTTTCCATTACTTTGTGTTTCATTCATTTGTTCACTCTTTATGTAGCATTCATTGCCACACTATAGTGATTACTTAGCACCTCTTGCAATGACCAGTGCTACACACTGGGCCCTATGGTGATGGCAGGAGCTGCTAAGAGAGAAATCATGAGGCTTAACAGGCAACGAGGTAGCAAAATTAGGCTAATAAAGGGAGGGAAAGATGAAAATAGGGCAAAAATTTATAGCATAAGGTATTGGAAAATTTAGGATCTAATGTCAGCAACAAGAATACATCATAGAAAGGTGAATCAAATGAAAGGTGAAGTCTCAGCTAGAAAACTGTTGCTATTGATTGCTGGCTGGGAAAAGCAGTTGGAAGACAGTTCTTCTGTATATCTCTAGGATATTGAACTACAAGGAAAAAAATTACATTCTATAAATAAGTAACTTCTCTAACAGTCTGTGTCTTTTTAATAAAAACAAGAGTGAGAAAACTTAAGCATGTAGAGAGTTGATAATGCACCTGAGTGGTCGGTCCCAAGGACCAAAATGGGCCACTATAGTAATGTGAATCTTGATGCCTGGGTCCAGAGGATCTCTGCTCTTAACCATTACTTACTGTTTCTTCACAAAATGAAGACAAAAATCCCAAGCACATTAGGTCATTAGGAGGCTCAAATAGGAAACGTACATAAAAAACACCCATCCGTGTGATTAGCCCAAGGTCTGTGCTCCAAAATTTTAGTTTGTACCCCCCCCCATAATTCTCCCATTCACTCCATCCCTGAAGGATGGGCTGCAACAGAAGCAGCAAGATGCCAAATGAGAATATCAGGGAGGGAGAGTAAACCAGAGAAAAAGAAGTTGGCAAAGGGAGAGGGAGAGGTGACAATAGAGGGTAGAAGATAGAAGCAGAGAGTCACTGGAGCCCAGATTCCAGGGTTCAAATCTCAGCCCTGGCCCATCCTGGTCTCTCAGACCTCTCAGATGAGTGGAAGGAGGGGGAGTGAGGAGGGATGGGGGTCATAGAAACCTTGTTGGCATTGCCTTGTTGTTTAGTCAGCAAAGTGATCCAGGAAAACCAAGAAGGAATATTAAAACAACTTTCCCACAATAAAGGACAGAGTTTCATATTTAATAGCAAATGCCTATTAAGAGAAAGCCAACCACCATGCCAAATCCATGAGCCCATGTGATAGAAAGATAATAGCCAGCTTACATAGAATACTCACTACATTCTGGGCACCCTCTGTCTCACTATACTAAGAGCTTAAAATGAATTTTCCAGTGACACTATAAGCTAAGTAATGTTGAAGCAAGAGGTGATTAGGAAGGAGGAAACTTGAGAGGTGCCCCAGAGCTAAGATAAAAGTCACTGATACAGGACAGAGAACCTGTTCTAACACCGGTTGTTCTTGCTTTCTGGAAAAATGCTGAATCATGGTGAATCATGAATGTACCTGCACAGACGATGTTACATGATCCCTGCTTCATTATAATAGCATTATAATAAATTGTGGGACTCCCTTCCCCAATGTCCAATCAAGGAAAATCATGGGAGACCACGTGCACAGTAGCTTTAAAGTAATGTTACCACTTGTACATGCGTAATAAAACCCCACCAAAACTAGCCAGGAAATATCCACCCAATAAGAATAGAATCCCTCCAGCCTCTGAGGTCAATCTCTGCTCAGAGTTGGCCCACTACCATGTTCTGTGGAGTGTGCTATCACTTAATAAATCTGCTCTCTCTCTTGCTGCTATAAACTCTCTGTGTGTTCACTTCAATTCTTTGTCCACAATCACCAAGAACCTGGTCACCTGCACCCACCTGCGACAATATATAATTATTTTGATTTTACAGAAATGAGGCACAGAGACAATCAGAATCTTTCCATGCCAGTCAATTTTGATTTATAGAAAGAACACTGATTTCACTACTAACTGGAAATGAGCCCAGTCTCCCTATTGGTAATGTGGGCTCTTTGCCATCCTTCCCAGCTCCATAAGTTGAAATTCAAAAGGGAAAGAGATTGGAACAAGACAGACCAGAGTACCCATGTTCAGTCTATCATCAGCTAGGAAGTATGTCCTCATTCAGTTTCCAGTATTTGAACTTACTTTGGCTTATTTTCTCTGTGAAATATGGATATTAATTCATTCCTCATAGTGAAATGTAAGGATTTAATAAAATAATAAACATAGAGGTGACCCTATAGAAGGCCAGGAATAGTAGTAGCACCTTTCTTCCCACTGTGATTTTGGTCATGAGATTCACTGGAGATACTAGTAATCATTTTAAAGCTATTTGAGTTTTCTCTACTCCCTTTGCCAACCATTAAGAGTATGTTCTGGTAATAAGAGTCATGACTTAAATTATTAAGCAAGAAAGAGAAGGAAATAGGACAAGAAGCCTGGAGAATCAGATATATTAATATTGTGACAGTACTGGAGGAGCTCCTTCTCCTTAGTGAGAAGGCAACTCTTTAGTCGATAACCATCTGTGGAGTTGTCACATGTAACCCACAAATCACAGGTCACTTTCTAAATGACTCAGACTTTCTACTGAAAGAGCATGCTTATGACTGCTGCCCTTGAGAAGGTTCCTTCTTCAATGAAAGGGTGAGTTCAAGGCCTTTAGCTCAAAATACAACTGGACTGCATTAAATACCAGTTGCTTCCAAACTACTTTCTAAATCTGGCCCTGGGGCTTCTCTGGTTTCACGTAGGAGTGCAGAAGTCCCCCAGCACATTTAATGCTCACTGTGCTGTGGGTAACCACAGAGTGGCTAAAGAGTGACGTGTGGGTAACCCTGCTGGAGCCAACACAACAGGAGCTCCACCCACTGGAGGTCAGAGTAGTGCCCTCAGCAGATACTTTGGTCATTTGATAATTATAATTTTATTTTGAAATTATCATTTAAAAAATTGTCCAAGTGGTAGCAATTAAACTTCAGGAAAGTCAGACAAATGTTGCTAGCAAACAAAACACACAAACAAACACCCAGCCAATCTGCAACTGGTTTTACATGTAAAATCTAAATAAAAGTCCAGGGTGAGGTTAGATTCTCAAGTTCAGGGCAGCACCAAATAGGCAGCAGAGTCAAATGTTTTCATTGGTAATTAATAAAGACTATTTCTCTGCAAAAATTTTCATATCATGGAGTTCTCAATGAACAAATAGCGTGTCACCCTGGCCAGGTGACTCAGTTGGTTGGAGCATCGTCCTGTACACCAAAAGATTGCAGGTTTGATCCCTGGTCAGGGCACATACATAGGTTGCAGATTCGATCCCCGGTTGGGGTACATATGGGAAGGAACCAATCGATCCCCCTCACTCTCTCAAATCAATAAATGTATCCTCAGGTGAAGATTTAATTAAAATAAAAAGATATACTGTGTTCTGTGAAAACTAAAGAGTTAGTATTAAGACAGTCATTTCTAGACTTCTCTAATAATTTACAAAAGAAAGTTTGAGTAATTATCACAAAATGAGCAGCCAAGAGGTGGCTTATTATCACGGGTGATCACTCTCAGTGGCATTGCCAGTTGTGGGGGCTTCAGTAAACAAGTCCTCCTGGAGAACTCAAATATAAGTGAAATAAGATTATGTCTGGGAGATTAACTATGAAGTAAATGTGTCATAGCTCAGAGAAGCCATTGTAGGAGGTAGAAGAGATTTCCAGCCAAGAACACTTACTCCATTGTAACAAGGTCAACAATTTGAAAATATCTAAGGAAACAATGAGCAGGGGGAAAAGGACCTCAGAGGCTAATCTAGCCCAGGCTGAGGAGAGATGTACAGCCCTTGTGGATGTATCTTCATTTTAGATCAAGATGCACTGACTTCTGTCAGCCTAAATGTACAACAAAACAAAAACAGTAGTTCTCAAAGACTAGCAATCATTTGAGGTGCCTGTTAGAAACACAGATCCTCAAGTTTCCTTCCTACAGAATCTAGGTCAATAGGTCTCAGATGGGTTTGAGCATCTGAGGAGTCATCAAGCCCACTAGGGCCCTGTTGAGGCACAGGGCTCAAGGGACATACTCTGAAAAACTAAATATATGAATCCTCTAGCAGTCTGAAGTCCATGCTTCCCTGACAACTTTCTGACAACTTAACTTTTGGTGACTTTCACCCAGAGGGAAAGTGAGTGCAGGTCTGGTGACTCTAGCATTTTGTCCATGAGGATTCTTACTATGCAAAAGATTCTTACTATGCAAAAATAAATTGACTTCTCAGTTCACATACCAGCCTCCGTCACTTGGTGAATATATCCCAGGAATCTCAGATTATTTTTCAAGAGCTCTTATTCCCTCTACACTATTTATTTTTGTAGTATAAAGTCCTGACCATAGAATATTATGTGCCCAGTGAATTTATATTATTAATTGTAAAAGGGGAAAAATAGAAGACAATGGTTGCATATCTTTTGACTAGGAACAATCTCCAAAAGCAAAGAAAACTAGAGGCAATAAAAGAGTGCTTTAGTTAGGTTTGACTTCATAAAAATTTAAAACTTGTATAGAATAATAGATACCATAATATAAAAAAATATAAGTGACATAATGGAAGAAAATACTTGATTTTTATCCAATATTTAGAAGCTTAAAATGTGGATAATTGAATGAGTTCCTACAAACCAATTAAAAATAAAAATAAGTCATTCCTAAGAAAAATTTATGAGATTCAATATTTGCCTGAAATAACTGGGACATACTTGTGAAAAAAGTATATGTAGTTTAAATGAAATTCAAATTTAACTGGGTGTCCTGTATATTTTTAAGCCTGGTAACCCTAAAAGGATACAAACTTTCCATTTACAGCATAAAAAACATTAATGATCCATGATCAATGAAAAGATGTTTGATAACCCCATACAAATTAAAACAAACATGAGTAATCCTTCTTTGCTCATTAAATTGGAAAACATTAAGAAAACAACAGTCTTTATTGAAGCAATACCAAGAAATATGCACTCAATACACTATCTGTGGAAATGTAAGCCCACAGAGACTTCCTAGAAAATATTTGCAGCCATGGTGTAAAATCTTAAATTAAGGTCCAGTATTATGTTCTACCTTGATATTTGGTAAAATGAGGGTCTTGAGTAGACTAACTGCAAGTCCTTTCCCCAATCTGACCCCATGGATAAGGTCCCCTAGCCAAACAACCTCCTTATCAAGGCGACCAGTTCTTGGTCATCCCTGTGTAGTGAGTTTCAGACCCCTGCCAGCCTGTGGGCTTATCCAAACAAACCAATCTCATTATCCTGTGGGAACAAGGAGGTACCCCACCTTCTCAATATTAGTCAGCCTGCTTTCCACACCCCTAATTATTCACTCAGTTCCTGAGTGCTCCCCCATGTGGTCTTGCATGGTGTGGAATGTCTTCTTCCCCCAGGCTTTGAATGACAAACTGTTATTAATCTCAACTGTCCAGTATCACATGTCACTCCCTAATCCTGGAGTAGAGATTCCTCCCTCACCAATTGGATGAAAAAGTAGCGATTAAAACATCAGCATCTTTCCAATTTTAAATGTGCCTACCTTTTAACGAAGAAATTTCATTTCCTAGAAACTATAGAAACAAAAATATACATTGTGACATTGTTTTTAAAAGCAAAAAGTTGGCAACTGCCTGAATATTTATCTATAGAGAAATGGTTAAATAAATTATAGCTAAACAAACTATAGATACTATGCAGCAGTTAAAAGGCTTAGAGATAATTCCAAGATTTGTTACTTCTAACCAATATATGTAATATAATCTCACCCAATTTATGTATGATAACATATATACATACATATTGTGTTGTCTCTTTCATAGAGGGTGAGAAGAGAGGGGACAGGTGGAGGCTTTTGTAGTCTTTTGTTGTATAATTTTGCACAGTTTGAGTCTTTTACACAGAAAATGCATTCTAGTTTTACTTATGTACTGTGATATAAATTTTAAAATAAGAAAAGTATATCAAAACTATATATATATGAATTCAGACTAACTGGTGAAGGTTTGTAGTAATGTAATGAACCTGAGCAATGGGACAGTCTAGGATATTCTAGCACCCCTATCCACAGACATCTTCTGGGCTCTAATGCTATGTGAGTTAGCCTTTAAGTCCTTCTCGACTTCTCTCCAGAAGACTTCTAAGCAAAAAGTCCTCTTTCAGATTTTCCGTATGAGTCATGCAAACAAAACTGGTACATAACTAACACATTTTTACAAATCCTCTGTCATCTCTCTCCCTAACTCTATCTTTAACATCATCTAATGCATCATGTTAAAAAAATTAATAAACGTTAGCTGGTGTAGCTAAGTGGATTGAGCATGGACCTGTGAAGCAAAAGGTCATGGGTTCAATTCCCAGTCAGGGCACATGCCTGGGTCGCATGCAGGCCAGGTCCCCAGTAGGGTGCATGCAAGAGGCAACCACACATTGACGTTTCTCTCCCTGTCTTTCTCCTTTCCTCCCCCTTTCTCTAAAAGTAAATAAATAAAATCTTTTAAAAAATTAATAAACACACAAAGGGAATGAGGGTGAGGTCCTGTGAAGGAGAGATAATAAACACATAAGCCGTTGCTTGTCTCAGTGTGCAAACCCAGAAGAGCCTTTAGAGACAGTTTCTGTTTGCTGAGTGAAAAACTAAATATAACTGTGGAATGATTTGCTCTCTCTGCTTTTTCGCACTTTAAAGAAGCTATTTGAGTATCAAATTACAAGCTGTGTTGGGAGCAATTATCTTAAGGAAAATCACCTATACTGGGGCCATACTGCATTGACTGAAGTCAATCTCTGTCCTGCTGTGGCTCAGTCTTGGTCAGCCTTCTCCATTAGCCCTGAAAACAGACTACTGTCTCCAGCCTAATCAGGCCTCTCAGCTCCCTGGGGATGTGTCACTGCCATCTCACCACACTAATGCCGTCATTGAGAAGAGCCTCCCCGAAGATCATCATGTATAGTGCCTCATTCACTCGTGTCTCCTCAAACACAGCCAGCACAGCCACTGGGTCCACGGCCGAGATCAGGCTGCCAAACAGCAGGTTCTGAAGCAGGTTGATGTCACTGAGGCCAAAAGCCTTGATCTGGCAGATGAGGTAGAGGGAGAGGCCAATGCCAAAGGCATTGATCAGGGCACCCAGGCCTGCCCACCAGAGAATGGAGCCAATGTTCTCAAAGAAGGGCCGGGTGGGCAGGAAGTAACCGCCTTCCAGGACAATGGGTGGAAGGAGATATAAGAAGTAGATGCTCGAATCCATGACTGGAGGTGATCTGTGGTTGGTGCCAAAAATGATGGCACCCACCAGAACCCCAACAATGATGAGAAGGCAGCTTTCTGGCATGAGGCCTGGCAGTCTGTGGTAAAGGTGGAATCCTGAGTAGAGAAGAAAACCACATTTAGCTGTCTGCTAATAATACCCTTCTGGCCACTAAGATACCAAAAGAGGGGTGCACAAGAATTTTTTTAAAGTCAAGCAGATGGAACCTTGGGCAAGCTGGCTGTCCTCTCTGAGCTTCAGCTCCTATGTGTAGCAAGAACTGGAAGTGTTATAAGGGCTTTACCCAAGAACAAGTACTTAACATGTCAGCCCCAGCACATGCCACAGAATCAGTGTTCCCAGCCAGCAGTCCTTGCCCTCTTCCTCCTTCCCGCTGTCCCCATTTTACAGTAGCTGAGGCACTTGAGACAAGAGGGTGGGACTGCCTGCTTTCATGCAAAACTCACATTTAAAGCTCATACAGAGTTTTCCATCATCGCCTAAACCTCAGCTTGTTCCAAACTTACCTTGCCTCACTTCCATCTCTACCAAACAAATAAACAAAAATAAAAAGTCCTTTATTTTGTTTCCCTTAGTTAATCAATGACATTGCCATCCAATCACTTAAGAGAGAAATAAAGTCACATTTTCATGAACCCTCTTTTACCACCTTTGTCCCTTTATGCAATCAGCTCCCCATTTCATCAGGAATATTTCTCACTAGCTGCCCCTAAAGTCCATCTCCTCCTCTCCAATTCTATAGGTACTACCTTTACTTAGGACCCCTCATTTCTTCTCCTAATTACTACATTGTCTTCTTGATCTTCTGTCTCACACTCAACCCCCCCCCCCAGTTCACACCAATTCTTCCTTCCAGATGACTTTCTTACATAACATATATCTGATGGTCTAATTTCCCACCTTTGATTGTGAAGGTACACAGTGCTTCTTGTGGATTTTAAACCGAGAGTATTTCTTAAGCATCCCTGCTAATCAACCTGCTGGGAAGTATTGTGAGGTGGAGGACCAAACATGTTTTCTACAATTCCAACCACTGATAAAATTTTAGAAACATGATATTAACAAATAAGAAAATAAAAATAATATAATGCATAAGTATACAATAAAATGCATATTGAATATACCAGCAAATATGAAAAGCAGTCAGAATACAACAGGTCTCCATAGGGCTCTCTCCAAGTCAACATCCCCTACCTGCTTTATCTTTATGAATCTTACATTATAGCCAACCACACACTTTCTCACCCTGAAGACCCCCTTTCTTATCTTCATATGCTATTACTGATGCCTGAACTGTTCCTTTGTTCAAACTCTTTTGGTCCTGCTCAATCTTTGAAGTTAAGCTTTTCCTGATTGTTCCCAAAAAAACATAATATGTCTTCCTCCGAATTATTATAACATTTTATCTGTACTTATGTAATGATAACGATCTTTCTCTACCATTTTTTGTGCATGAATTTGTCCCCCACTGAATCTTAAACTTCTAGAGCTCAAGCAGAATGATAGATGTCTTTATATCTCCCAAAGCATAACAAGCACGTTATTTGCTGGAAGAATTTATAAGTGTATAAATGAATGAATAAATAGGCTAAATATTCATCACAGAAGATTTTACATGGGAAGTAAAAGTGGAACTGGTTGTTGGAGAATGATTATTACTTATGTGGTTAAACAACAGAATAGGAGACATTTTAGGTGGGGAGAACTCCAGAGAAAAATAGAAACAGGAATGGTCCACTTGGATATGTTTGATATTCATTGAGGAGATCCACCTGGCTAGAGTGAATTTTGAATTGGAAGAGTATTGGGAGAAGAGTTAGAAGATGAGTTTTAAGCCAAATAGTAAGGGCCTTGGATTCAAATGCAAGAAGTGTAAGTTTTCTCCCATAGACCATGGAGAGCCATTGAATGTCTCCTTAGGAATTTTCTAGGTTCAGTCATCCATAGAACATATGGGTTTCCCTACCACAGCTTTGAATTTCTCCATGCACTATAGAAGGCGGGTTAATATCATGGCATATTATTAGTATCAAGAGACATTATTGCAGACCACACATCTAGCCCACTGGCTTCAAGATCAGTTTAAACCTCCTTCTAGACTCCTGCACTCTCTATTTAAATAAGAACTTTCTCCTTTTCTTCCTTCCCCCTCCCCCCTTTTCATCTTCATCTTGTAGTGCTTATTTTAACCACATTGGACTTTTTAAAATGTAAAAGAAGTGGAAGATAATATAGTGTAATTTTATCAGGCCCTGTGCCTCCCCATAATCTACATCCTGCTCCCCAGAATCTAGTTTCCTGAAATGAATCCAACATGTCCCTGCCTTAAACTAAGTTGTACCTTAACTTAAGGTGCAACTTTAACACAGTAATAGAAATAGAGGCCTCATGCCTACTTACAAGTAGAGCAAGCACAGTAAAGAACAATGATACCTGTGCTTCATATTTCAGAACTATTCTCCCCTTTTATGACGGCCAATAGAATCCAGTCACTTTGAGACATTATAGTTCCAATGCCTGAAACTTAAATAGCCAAGTCCTACCTATAAGTCAAAGACAGACTTCCTTTTCATTCTGCCTAATAATTCAGGAACATCTTTCTATAAAGGTACAAGGAATGGAACCAAAATAAAAGATAAACAAAAAAGCCTGATGTGACTTTGTACTATTTTTGTTCTCAAATATTATTCTTTTATAACACGCATAGTTGGGTGTTTCAAAATGATTGGAGAGAGTTGTGATGTTTTTCTGTCAGAGTGCCTACTAGGCAGTGCTAGATTCAACTGTCTTCCCCTTTAAACTAAGTCCCTTGAGACCAGGGACCATGGTCATTTCCACATGTTGTATGGGTGCTCAGTAAATGTGGCTTTATAATAATAATAATGAGTATTAATCACATTTTGACTCAAGTTTCATAATATAGTATCTAAAAAGTCTATATACATTTCCTGTCTTAAAGTTTTTATGTCTTTCCCCACCCTCAGGTGAGTGAGCCACCATATGTACAACTACAAGCCCAGTACCTGGCACCTAGTATACATTCAATAAATATGGCTTTCTTTTCATATACAATGTAAAAATATTCTTAATTCCTAAAGACTAGCAAAAATAAAATTGTACTTGAGTACACATGATCCATCTGATAATCTACTTATTTTCTTTTTCTAAAGTATGTTGAATTACATCAACATGAAAATCAAGAACATTTAAACCACTACAACATGCTAAACTTCTAGACATAGTGAGTCTGGGCACATATGATACCTCTAAAGAACAATCCATGTTTTATACTAATATGAAACCAAGATAAAATATACCTTTTCTGCATTGAGATGTTTATTGACACAGAAAATAAGCCTTTTTTCAATTAGAAAATCCATATTTGCACCAAAGAGAAGTCTTAAAAATAATTTGACTGATGAAAAAACTAAGACTTAGAAAGATAAAGTGACTAACAGATCCAGTTCCTGACCCCCAGAACAGTGTACCCAGTACTGTGAAGAGGAAAGGAAGGTCAAGGTAGGGGGAATATCTAGCATTGTTTATAAAGGAAAACAAAAGATCCACATAAGATTAACTTGAATGGTTTCAGTGTCCATGTGGTTGGCTGAAAAGTGTTAGACCCTTAGCTCTGTACTAAGAATATTAACCCTTGAGAAATCTATTTATACTTGATCACTTCTTAGAAATAATATGAGGTCCTTTGTATAATTTAATCATTTGACAAATTGCACAAGAGTTCTTCAAGCTAACAATTTCCATTTAATCATTATACCTTACTAGGTCAAAATGAATAGCAGTTATGAAGGAGTCAGTACCCCGACACCCATGAGGAGTCAGAAGAATAGGCAGAGCCCCCAGTAATGATGACAAGCAATTAACTGCCAGGTCTCATGGCTCAGCCCACACTTCACACCCATCCTAGAGGTAAAGTAGAAATGAGCACCACGGATTGTAGTAAAGCAATTTATTTACTCAACTATCAAATTTTACAACTGAGGCAAATGATATGTTATACATGATAATTGAGATAATTATATCAATTTTTCACTTTCAGATAAGCTGGTTTTAAGGAGACAAGGGGGTGGACTTAGGAAGTAAATGGTCACAGAGTATAAACCATCATATTGGTTTTTGGCACAAAGAACCTTGATTAGAATTTAATCCATTAACCTGACTTCACTTTATTTCACAAAGAAAAGCATAGGTGCCCCACTGGATTCACTTGGCTCAGTTGTAAATCAATATCTTACTGACACATATCATCTCCTATGCCCCATATCCCATCACTGAGGAATATAGAGTCTCCTGTGATTGTCTTGTTTCTTGCTTTCTCTCAATTTGCAAGGAGCACACGCCACTGTTAAAGAATCAACAATGGGAGCCATTGATGAAGCCCCTGGCTGCATGGCCAAGAATAAATGAAGAATATTTCCAGAAGAATCATTGTGTGGTTCCCGAAATTCCCAATGGCCATCCTTCTGAGGTCTACATGCTTTACCCTGTAGGATTTTTTAAAGCATACAATCTTGAGATTTTTGCGTGTCAAATAATTTCACATGGTCGTCATCCTGAAATAATAAATTTAAAAAAAGAGGATGCAAAAGTATGCTTTTAAATTTCAAAACACAATTCTTAAGCATAAAATGGGTTTATAAAAAGCTGTAAGACTTCTCCTTTGTGTCAAGGGAACATAATTTTGATGTAATAGCAGGGAACAGTTACAATTCAATTAGCTCCCCATCTATAAGGCATTTTTACATACAATATCTCAGATGGAAAACAACTTGTGCAAGCTGGTGTTTGAAGACTTACCTATTTTTGCGAGGGATGCTAGAAGTATCCAGAGGGTGACCTCATAAGGAATTTGCACGTAGTCATAATCCAGTGTAAAAACACTTATCTTCTCATCTAGCTCTGTGCTGGCAGCAGCAAACTGAATATCAGTGGAATTTGTGGATTTGTTCAAATCAGAAGTTGCTTCAGAACTCTTGAGGACCACTAGCAACAGCAACCAATTCCAATGGCAAAAAGGCACAAACACCTGAAAACCCATGCTGAGGGATTCTTCTGCCTTGTGTGCCACACCTCTGAAGTGAGTAGGTTTCTGGAGAGCAGCAACCTCCACCTGCTCAAAAGTAATACACATACAGTACATAGGTCATCCCAATAAGAGTTGAGTGTGTCATTGAGTTGTGAGAGTAGATGTTTTCAAATATTCTTTAAAAGATTCATATACAGGCAACTCAGCTTCTGTCTTAAATGCAGTCATTTGATAGATTTGTTAAAGTCCAGGGAGCTATCTGTGGTGCCTTTACCTGATTGTAATTTGAAGAGCAATTTATGAAGGAGAAAAATATCTCTTCGTTCAAAGTTGTCTCCTCATTTCACTGCACACTGGTTTGATCTTGTGAGTGAAAATTACAACACCACCACGGTGCTCGTTTCAGGTATCATTGGAGTCCTTTTAGCCAGGAAGGGAATCCTCTCCTCTCTACCAGATCCCAGGAAAACACTACCTGTCTTGCACCTGCTCTTTCTTCCCTCCTCCTACTCTCTCACTCGTTCTGAATGGCCAAGGCTGCAGGTAACTCTTGAACTACACTTAATTATTTGCTCTGATTTGACTTTCCCCAGAGTGTTCTCTGGGTAGGTTACACTGCTGACACCTAGTGGGCAGCCACAATAGGACAACTTGGCATGTTCAATGACAGACTACTATGTATCATCATATAAACCAGGGCATTTTTGAGAGTAAAATAAAGCAAACAATATATGGCAGACCACAGGTATATACCAGGAATTTCATGGTACACTGTGTCACATAGTTTTTATTAATGAGGAAGGTGGAGGAAGAAGAGAAGGAGGAAATATAACACATTACTGGACTCCTTGAGCAATAATTCATAGACAGAATGAAGTTCCAGTTATTTGTAAACTTTACACAATATTAAAAAATAATAAACAGAACAAACTCCAAAAATACATGTAAAAACCCAATTTTGAAAAGCTCCATGGCACATGCAAAATTTTCTGTTTAAAGGATTTTGTTATTAAGTTCTATTTGTTCCAAAGGAGCAGTACAAAACACCTTATGAAAGCATATTGAGATGGATTCTATGGTTCTACTCCTAGGTATATATCTAGCCAGATGACCCTGGCCAGTTACTTACTTTTCAAAGTGGCCTTACATGAAAAGGGGGAAGATAATAGCTTTCCCAATGAGCTCAATAGCTCATTGAGTGACTAAGAGTATCAATGAAACAGGTATAATATTTGGCACTTACTAAATATTAATTTTTATTATTTTAATCACATTTCTTATTCTATATGAGAAATAAAAACTCTATTGCAATGACAAATAGTGCTCAATAGAAAATGAAAATTATTATTCACATTCACTCTCTCAGCATCACTTTATGTCAAACTGCAGGAACATTTGTAAATTTTTCTGTCAGTATTAGTGAGTGTAAATAATTCCACTTCAACAAATTCAACAAAGATCATTAGAGAGTTGAGGCAGGAAGAGTTAGGGAGGGCTAGCATCTATCTGCAATTACTTAGCAAGATAATCAAATTAAAGCTCATATACAGATTAGGCAAAGCCTCCTCTCATATGTAGCAAAACCACAACCAATAAAAGGAAAAATCAATTAGTTGGATGTTATTAAAATCAAAACTTTTTGATCCAAACTATATTATTAAGGAAGTAAAAATAAAAAGAAAAAAAACCCACAGAATGGAAAAAATATTTGTAAATCACATATCTAATAAGGGATTTATTTATTGGATATATAAAGAACTCTTACTACTCAATAATCAAAAGATAAATAGCCCAATTAAAAATGGGCAAAACATCTAAAAAGACATTTCTCAAAAAAAATACACAAAAAGCCCATCATTAGTCATTAGAGAAATGCAAATCAAAACTACAGTGAGGTATCACATCACACTCACAAAAATGCTAAAGCAGCAAACAAAACAAACAAAAGTACAGGTAATGAGAAATATTATCAATAGTGGCAGAATATAATCCAAGGCTTCCAGCCAAGACAGAGGTGTAGGTAGATATGTTTCAAATCCTCACACAACCAAAAGAAGGATAACAACTAATTCAAAAACAAAAAAAACCATAACTGCCAGAAAATCAAACTGTATGGAAGTCTGAAAACCAAGGAGTTAAAAAAGCATTCATTCAGATTGGTAGGAGGGGCAGAGAGGGAAAGATGAGGAAGCCAGTATGTGTGACAAGACAGTGGCTGGAAGATCAGGATATCACACATTCTCGTGCAGATAAGCTCGGAGGAACAACTGGGGAGCGAGACAGACTGTGCAACCCAGTGTTCCAGCAAGGGAAACGAAAACCTCAAAACCTTTGACTATAAAAACCAGTGGGGGTTGCAGCAGCAGGAGAAACTCTCAGTCTCATAGGAGAGTCTGTTGAAGAGGCCCATGGGATCTTAGAACATACACAAATCCACCCACCTGGGAATCAGCACCTGAAAAGACATAGTCCGCTTTGTGGGGAGCAGGGGCAAGTGACTGAAAAGTGGGGCAAGAGTGCAGCAAAGCAACATTGTTCTCTGACCCCTCCACCACATACAGTGCCACAATTCAACAAAGTGGGTTACCGCCCCCACCCCTGGTGAACACCTAAGTGGGTTGTCCCCTACCCCTGGCTCTGCCCCTTACAATGTAACAGGTCCACTGAGACAAACCAATATGGCTCAAATGAAAGAACAGATCAAAACTCCAGAAAAAGAACTAAGTGATGAGGAGATAACCAACATCTCAGATACAGAGTTCAAAACACTGGTCATCAGGGTGTTCATAGAAATGATTGAGTATTGTCCCAAAACAGAGGAAGAAGTGATGGCTTTGTAGGTGAAATGAAGAATAATATACAGGAAATCAACAGCAATGGGAAAGAAACCAGGGTTCAAATAAATGGTTTGGAGCAGAAGGAGGAAATAAACATTCAACCAGAACAGAATGAAGAAACTAGAATTCAAATAAATGAGGAGAGGCTCAGGAACCTCTGGGACAACTTTAAATGTTCCAACATCTGAATCATAGGGGTGCCAGAAGGAGAAGAGGGAGACTAAGAAATTGAATACTTATTTGAAAAATAATGAAGGAAAACTTCTCCAGTCTGGTGAAGGAACTAGACATGCAAGTCCAGCAAACTCAGAGAATCCCACAGAAGTCAGATTCAAGGAGAAACACACCAAGACACTTCATAATTAAATTACCCAAGATTAAAGATAAGGAGAGAATCTTGAGAGCAGCAAGAGAAAAGGAGACACTCACCTATAAAGGTGTTCCCATAAAACTATCAGCTGATTTCTCAAAAGAAAGCTTACAGCAAAGAAGGGGTTGGAAAGAAGTATTTAAAGTCATAAAAAGCAAGGACTTACAACTTAGATTACTCTATCCAGCAAAGCTATCATTTAAAATGGAAAGGCAGATAAAGTGCTTACCAGATAAGGTCAAGTTAAAGCAGTTCATTATCACCACACCCTTATTATATGAAATGTTAAAGTAATTTATCTAAGAAAAAGAAAAATATCAAAACTATGAACAGTAAAATGACAACAATCTCACAACTAGCAACAACTGAACCTAAAAAGACAAAAATAAGCTAAGCAAATAACGAGAACAGGAACAGAATCACAGAAGTGGCAATCACATGGAGGATTATCGGTGGGGAGGGTTGGGAGGCAAATGGGGAAAAAAAGGTATCAGAAATAAGAAGCATAATTGGTAGGCACAAAATAGGCAGGGGGAAGTTAAGAATAGTATAGGAAAATGGAGAAGCCAAAGAACTACTATGAATGACCCATGGACATGAACTAAGGGGGGTTATGTTGGAGGGAGAGGTTGCAGGGTAGAGGGGCATAAAGGGGAGAAAAAATAGGACAATTGTAATAGCACAATCAATCAAATATACTTAAAAATAATGGCAAGAATATAGTGAAATTCTAAAATGTTAGTGGAAATCTAAATGGAACAGTTTGGCTGTTTCTCTAAATATTAAACAAAGAATTATACACAAACAAGCAATTCTACTCCTAGATATAAACACACCCAAGAGAAATGAAAAGAACTTCACTCAGAAACTTGTACATGAATATTTTTAGCAGAATCATTCCTAGCAGCCAAAAAAGTGAAAACAATCCAAATGTCCATCAATTTTTCATTGAACAAATAAAACATGATATATCTATATATTAAAGGAAGTGCTGATATGTGCCACAATGTGAATGAACTTGAAAAAAACATGGTGTGTTATGCTCAGTGAAAGAAATCACAAAAGACCACATATTATAAGACTCTATTTATATTATATGTTCAGAATAGCAAAGCTGTAACAGAAAGTAGATAAGTTGTTGAGATCTGAAGGATGAGGAAAGTGAGGGGAGGAGGTAGAGAGTGACTATGACTATGAGGTTTTCTTTCGGTTGACGAAATATTCTAAATTCATGGTTATGATTGCATGATTCTGTGAGCATAGCAAAAACCACTGAATTTTGTACTTTAAATGGGTGAATTATATAGTATTTAAATGGGTGAATCATATGGCATCATATGTTAATAAAGCCGTTTAAAAACTAAGACATGAGCCCCAGCTGGTGTGGCTCAGCAGATTTAATGCCCACAAGTGAACAAAAGGGTTGCTGATTCGATTTCCAGTTAGGGCACATGCCTGGGCTGTAGAACAGGTCCCCAGCAGGGGGGGCTCAAGAAGCAACTACACATTAATGTTTCTCTCCCTCTCTTACCTTCTGTCTAAAAATTAATTAATTAATTTAAAAAATTAAGAAGTTAGTCAGGACAGGGAACAAATTGGTTATGACTCAACCTATCTTCACAAGAAAATACAATTGGTTGTTTGGTTACATAAGATATCTTCCAGAAAACCACATGGAATCACCATGCTTTAGAAGGTTGATGAGAAGAAAGAGAAAAGGTTCTTCCCATCTCCTATCTTTTATTGGTCCATCCACGTTTGCCTCACAGGATACTGACTCCCTTATACTTCCAGATATATTAACAAGATACCTCCTGGGAAGCCAGACCTCACACCTCGCACTGCAGAGCTTCATATTGGCCTGGAAGTAGAAAGAAGAGCCACAACCTTCTGAGGCCCAGCAGCCTGCAAGAGCCATTGATAATGCTAGAGCAGAAGACAGTAGAGAAACTACAATTCATCATGAAATAATTGTTTAAAAGACAGAGCTAGAGATATAGGGGGAAATGATGGTTTAATTTGGCAGCCCCCTAGTACACTACAGCCCACAGGGCCAGAATTGGAGAATGAGTTATAGGCTTTGTATGAAAAACAACCTTAGTGCACATGGAGAAGTCCTGAGCATTCTAGCTTCCTAGGACTGTTGTCCGTCTCCTGGGGGAGGAGCCGTGTTCCAACAATAGATATTTGTAAACTGCCTCCTGAACTAAGAAGACTAATCTGATGTGGGAGAAGCAAGGTTATAACAGCCAGAGCATGTGGTCAAAGCCCATGCAGGTGAAGCCATGTGAATCCTGGGGCCAAGAGAAGTGGTAGCACACAAACCAGTTCTAGAAAAAAAAAAAAAAGCAAAAAACAAAAACAAAAAAAACTGCCTCTCTTTTTGATTCGTCAGCACAATTCAAGTGGCCTGCAGGTTCTAACCACTTATTATATCTCCAGCTCCACTTATTCAAAACCACTTACATTTCCTGGGAGAAGCTTTAGTCTCTCTTTTCAAACCTGAATAATTGTAAATGCAGCTCCTTTTGATTGGAATAGCTCAATTCTATCTATCGCTGCCCTTGATCTGAGTAATGCATCCTGGTTCTTTGGGTCTCAGGAAAGAAACATTTCATTTTCTTCCACTTGGAAGAGGATTTCTCCTTGGACTTACGTAAACTGTCTCCTCCCACCAGATATCAAAACAGGGGTGGTCATGACCATTTTTTAGTTTGCTGTGACCAGCACAGTGCCTGGCACAAAGTGATTGTCCTGGATTTATAGATGTTGAAATGAAAAGTTTTACCACCAGCTTCAGTTTTTCCACAATTTGATTTCCTCAAGAAGGACATTAAATTCCTTTTTCAAAGTCTCACAGGAAACCCATTTTTTCCTAAAGGTCAAAAATAAGGAAGACAAGCTCATAAGTCCTATTGGAAAAGCTGTATCTTGAGAAAGCTTTTTGGTGAGACAATAACACAAGGAGGCTAAGAACACAGGTTCTAGAGGCAGCAGACCTGTGTTCAAATCCAGCTCTACTATTTACGGGCTGTGTGACCTTGGGAAATGTACTTAAGTATCTATGCTTTGATTTCTTTACCTATAATGTAAGGAAAATAAACATAAAAGTGTCTTGAATATTAAATGACTTTATATGTATAAAGTACTTAGAACAGTTTCTGGCACATAAGCACTAAGAATTTGTTTAAAAAATGGGGGAGCAGATAGAATGGTGATGAGGAGGGCCTTCATTAATTCAATAAACATGAAGACTTTTGTGTCATATGTTCTGGGCATAACAGGAAGGAAAAGATGTTCCAGGAAGAGAATATAATGTTTCAAGAATGTATTTTGGGTTGAGCAGGTTCCCCTGACTAGAACAAAGAAGATGCAGACATTTAGAACAATTGATAAGACAGAGTTGATATGAGGAGTTAGAGCCTCATAGTTTAATCGAAACAAATTCTTCCTGATGTTCTTACATTGTAATAAGATCCAAATTATAGTTATTGGTTAAGTTAATTCCTTGAGAAAGATCGATTGATGAGGCATCATGGTACCAAAAGATGCTGAACACTTACCTGTCTATAGTTGAACATAGAAAAAGAGATTTGCAATGTTAAGGAAAAATAAAAACCATTTTTTGCTTGCATAGGAGATAATTAAAGGAGTTACTCTGGAATTTTAGGTCAGTAGTAAACCACTGAATTACCTGAAGCTTTTGGTCTAATTACCCAGAAAATTATATTGGCTGTAGAAGCCTGGTTCGTTCTGACCCTTTTTGGTGCCAGATCCTCAAAATCCTGTGATACTTGTCATCTGCTCTTGGAAACCCATCTACTCATAGAGTCCAGTGATGGGAAGGAAGGACCAACATTCTCTGCTGAGTGCATCCCTTATAATTCCAGTGACCATACCCAGTCCACCCTCACGAGACTAATTGAAGGGGGTACACCCAGCAGGGGGATCTCCCATTATCTAGGGCTTCAGCTGTGCACAGTTGGAAGCAGAGTTTGGGGGTTTGATTTTCTTCCCTCTCTACCTTCAGTTTCTCAAAGGCAATTTTTGCCTTAGAAAAGCTCCAGAAGAACCAAGAGCAAAGCTGGCTCTTCTGTGCCTGCACATGATGAATTAGAAAGTCAACTCTCTCACAACAGTTTTAAACAAAATTATCAGCACATATTTCCTTCCTTCTCACAGTATGTGGCAATAATTGACTATCAGAAATTATTTGCATAGCACTTCTGGAAATCAAGTATCTGTTGCTTGCCCCAAACTCCGTTACCTTGTAGAGACTCAAATTCCTATGCTTTTTTTAGAAAGAAGAAAACAGTGACAGAGAATTGGTCAGTGCTGTCCAGAAACATGGTTTGCTTTCCAAGCCCATAGCTAGCAATTAAGCTGGATGGCCTTGGATTGAGTTCTGGCACATCATGCCCTTAAATTGAAAGCATGCATCCCAAGCTGGAGTGAAATCAAGAGCTTTGACCCTGTTTTTCAGGACAGAAAAGCTGAGTTTCATTCTTGCTCCCAAAGTCTCCCGCTTCTCAGAGAGAAACAGGAGGTTACTGGAGGGTGCAATTAACTCTGGGAGATTGCCTAATACAGGAAGGAGAATTTAGGTACCACGATGGTATGGTGGACATGAATGTGAGCTTTGGAGTGGGACAAATCTCCAAACAAGATCATGGTTAATGTTATGATCTTACAAGTCCAATGTGATAACTTCCATAGGGAAATAAGAGTTTTGTATAGGGGATAAATTTCAAGTTGGGTGATCTTGGGCATGTCTTAAACACCTCCAAGCCTCAGCTGCCTTGTCTATCAAGATGATGAATATTATGATGATGAGGATTATGTCTATATAAAAAATTGTTAGAAGATTAAGTGGCACAATATATAACAGAAAAAAATGCTTAATACATAGTAGACACTAGATGAATGTTGAAGTCATTTTATTTCAAAAATATTATAAACCTCATATAGGTAGAATTCCTTTTTAATGACTCTAATCCTAAGAAAATTCTTGTCCATAATACATCCTACATTAATGAATTGGGTGGCTGAAGTAAGATAATTAGCCAATTAAAATGAAATATATAATCTTATCCTACTTACTCACATTATTACCAGTCACCACACTCTGAAAATGAGTCACAAGGCTAGTCAAGCCCAGACTTATGTGATTGGGCTAGCAACTGTAACTTCCATATTCTTTCCTGTTCCTCCCAGGGACTGACATTTTTGTCCCCCTTTCACTACCATCACTTGTTCTAGGAATACTTAGTAGGCCTGTTATCCATTTCCTCTCTCTGAAATTCTTCTTTTCTTTCTTTCATCAACAAAATTCCTATCCCGTTAGGGTGATTTTGATATCGCATTCAGAGGAACACTGGTTCTCACTACCCTGGGTATAGAACATGTGCTGCCACAGGGAAAGTTGCTTCTTTTGGTGCAGGAGAATTGCTGGCAGCTACTAAAGCAGTTTGGTTAAATGTAAGTGACAGGTATAGGATAGTGAAGTGTAGAAAAATATTGTGGGCCAGAGGAGATTTCCAACTTCTCCTTCTAATTGGACTTCGAGAACATGGATGGTGTGAAGAAAGCACAACTGTGACCTGTTTTTAGTAGTTCGTTGTCAAGGAAACCACTTGCATGGCAGCAAACCGACCCCCGTTCTCTGTGATTCAATCCAGGTAAATCTTTACACCCTTCAAGGTTTCTTCCTGCTTCATATCATCTCCAACACCAAATACCTGAGTTTGGACACTGTATTAGTCAGCTTGAGCTGCCATAACTAAATGCCACAGATCAGGTCACTTAAACAACAGAAATACATTATTCCACAGATTTGGAGGCTGGGAAGTCCAAGATCATGGTGATAGATAATTAAATTTATGGTGAGAGCTCTCTTTATAGCTTCTAGGTGGCTGCCTTTGCTGTGACCTCACATAGTCTTTCTTCTGTGCACACACACAGGAAAGAGAGTGATATCACTAGTGTTTCCTCCTAGAAGGGCGCTAATCCTATTGAATCAGGGTCCCACCCATATGACTTCAGTTAAAGAAATCTCTTCCAACAAAAAAAATGGAATATAATTTTCTTTAACTCTGAAAATCATGACAATTTCAGATGGCAAAACTCTCTGAGTGCTCTGCATGTTAAAAAGGAACAGAAAAAGTGTCTGTCTTTTATTAGTCAGGAAACCCTACTTTATCAAACAGCAAAGCCATCTCAAGCATGTGGCTTCCAAGATCACAATGGCAGGGAAAGAGAATAGAAATGTTGTATTTGCACTTAATTGCCTCACTCTAGAAATCATGTATCACTTCCATTAACCTTTTAGAAAAAGACTGTCACATATCCTAATCAACTACAAAGGAGGCTAGGAAAAGAAGTTGTCTTGTGTGTTCAGAAAGATAAAATAATTTTCGGTGAATCATAGCATTTTCTCTACCACACCTCTGCAATAAGCTCTAATTGGACTCCAGGTACAATTGCATGAGTGGTCACCCATTCTTAGTTGAATTGTTGATTTTTTAAAGGTTTTATTTATTTATTTTTAGAGAGGGGGAAAGGATGGAGAAAGAGAGGGAGAGAAACATCAATGTGTGGTTGTTTCTCACGCGGCCCCCACCAGGGACCTGGCCTGCAATCCAGGAATGTGCTCTGACTGGGAATCAAACCAACAACCCTTTGGTTCTCAGCCCATGCTCAGTCCACTGAGCTACACCAGCCAGGGCTGAATGGTTGATTTTTAAATATCTTCCTATAGGATCAGATCTGGAGATATAAGGAAACCATAGAAAATGTGATGAGGCAATGTTGGGAGAATAATAAAGACATTTCCTGCAGATATCTCAGTAAATTCAACATGTTCAATCATCTGGTTACAGTTGTAGAGGTTTATGAAAAACTCCTAGAGATGAAATGAGCCAGATTAGAAAGGTAAGAATAGCCAGTTAGTGTGGGGGGCGGGGGGGGGCTCAAAAACCCACAAAATTTATTTATACTAAATTATGTATTTATTCTTAGATGTTTAAACTTTAGCCACCTTCAAAGAACTCTCCATTAGATGCAATAAACCTATCAAGACATTTTTCCACTGCTCAAAATAGTTTTGAATTTGACTTTGATGCCTCTTCATATTTCTTTTTGTTTCACCTATTCCACACCGGCAAAACATTTCCCTCTGAGGACTTTTTTATCTGGGGGGGACAAAAAAGTCACTCTGGGTGAAATTGGGTAAATAGGGAGGGTGGAGCAGGGGGGTCATGCCATTTTTGGCCAAAAACTGCTGAATACTCAGCATGGTGTGGCAGGTATACTTGTAAATAACTGGTAAATGAAATGGGCAAAAGCTTTTAAAGGGTCTTCCAAAAAAACTCACTGAAGCCAAACCACAGCCTCTCATCACAGAGTCAGCTGCTACACTGATACAGATGGGTTCCTAGAACACTCACCCAGTGGGGGAAGCTTGTACTACAAGGGGCCTGCACTCCAAAAGATAATTTAATCCTTTGGGGGGACCACCCTTGTATATTATATTTAAATGTGCAAAAATCTCACCAGATATTTGCCTTTACATTGTTGGTTTTTAAAATGATACAGAAAGTTATCTGGGAGTAGGTACAACAAGATGTTAAATGGAGATTTTCCAGTTGCCTCTGAATTTTATTTAGCAGGCACAAATTTAAGGACTGTGAGTGACAAAAGCTCTCTTATTCCAAAAAGAGGTGTTAGATAAAACCATTGCAGGACTTGCTAAGGGTAGCCAAACTGTCACATCACATCCCCTAACAACCTATATCGGAGGCAATCCAGTCATTATCACCAGTAAGAGAGCTCCCAAGAATAAATCATAGAGATGGGGTTTGTCTCCCAATGGGAAGAGAGATGTTTCACTCTCTGGCTGAAGGTTTACAGAGGTGAAGATTTATCATCCCCACAGTACCCGTAGAGTTGGGATGTAAAGATTAAAAAAAATCTTGGGAGAGTTTGACATTTTTCATTTAGGATTCAAAGATTATTCTGGAACCATTCAAGTGGGAGATAGCCAGAACAACTGCAATGGGAAAGCAAGGACAAAAGAGAAACAACAGTGGGCAAAGTAGTAGAGAAATGATCATCTGATTCCCCATGAGCCAGGTGAGTCACATGGAAAGAATGGACCATAATGGCTTTACTGCATGGGGCAGGAGATGAGGGACATCCACAGGAGGCATCCAGAGAAGGCATCACCTGCAACAGAAGCAAAGGGGTTGGGAGCGAGGTTGTCCAAACAACCAGCCAGAATGCTTCAAACAGAAGGAGCTAGTAGTTTAATGTCAGGTAGAAGAAAGAGCATTCCACCATTAAGAGATCGTTTTGGCCCTAGCTGGTGTGGCTCAGTGGGTTGGGCATTGTCCTGAAAATCAGAGGTTACAGGTTTGATTCACGGTCAGGACACATGCCTGAGTTGTGGGTTCATTTCCCAGTTCTACCATGTATGAAAGGCTACCAGTCCACATTTCTCTCCCACATCAATGTTTCTCTTCCTCTTTGTCTCTGTCCCTCCCCCTCTCTCTGAAATCAATACAGGAGAAATCCACCAAAAAACTGGAATTATCTTCTGGAGGGTGGGCCCCTCATAGTACAGGTTTCCCCCGCTAGCTGAGTGTTCTAGGAACCCATCTGTATCAGTGTACTAGCTGATGTTATGGTAAGAGGCTGCGTTCAGCTTCGGTGAATTTTTCTGAAGACTCTTTCAATGCATTTGCCCATTTCATAATGGGTGATTTACAATCCCACTTGCCCACACCGCACTGAGGTTTTTGACAAAAATTGCATGACCCTTGTGCCTCACCCTTCCTATTCACCCAGTCTTGCCCCAAGCAGCTTTTGTTTGGTTTGGTTTTCCCAGATGAAAAAAGTCCTCAGAAGGAAAAGTTTTGCTGATGTGAAAGAAGCGAAACAAACAAAAATGGCAGAATCACTAAAGACACCAAAATTGATGAGTGCAAAAACTGCTTTGAGCAGTTGAAAAAACATCTTGATAGGTTTATTGCATCAAATGGAGTGTACTTTGAAGGTGACTGAAGTTTAAATATAAAAAAATAAATACACAATTTTTAATAAATAAATTATCTTTTTTGGGGGGGCATTTCCACTTGTAAGCATGTCCTTGGGAGAGGATTAAAAAAAGAGACAGATCATTTCATAGAGCACCATCTAAATTAAAAGTTCTTTCCTTCTTCTCCACTAGTCTCTCCTCCTTCTAAACTCAACAAAGAAAAGCAGAGCCAGACAGGAAAAAAAGTGGACCACACACCCCTGTCCCATTGCTGATCTGCAGAATTGCACAATGGGTCTCCACTAGGGTAAGGGGAGAAGTTTCAACTGGATTAGAGATTGAAGTTTTGATAGTAGATTGGACTGACTTTAAATGTTTACTTTTTAATTAGCATATAATAAAATTGGCCTTTTTGGTGTATGGCTGTATGAATTTTTTAAGATTTTATTTATTTGTTTTTAGAGATAGGGGAAGGGAGAGAGAGAGACACATTGAAGTGAGTGAGAAACATCAAGCTGTTGCCTCTACTTTGCGCCCTGCCCAGGGACTTAACCTGCAGGATAGGCATGTGCCCTGATCAGAAATTGAACTGGTGACCTTTTGCTTTGCAGGACAACACCCAGCCAACGAAGCCATACCAGTCAAGGCTAGTTGTGCGAATTTTAACACATATATACAGAGTGGGGCAAAAGTACATTTATGGTTGTATGTGAAATACTGAGTTTATTCTTGTATTATTATTTATTAATTATTATATTATTTTCCATACAAACAACTGTAAACCTACTATTGGTTCTCATAATCACCAAGACAATCAGGTTAGTGCCCTCCCTTTGTGTATCTATTTGTCACACCCTCCTCCATTCATAACCCACGGAAACCACAGATTTTTCCTCTGCCACAGTTTTGCCTTTAAAAAAAATGTATGTAAACAGAAAAATGTAACCTTTTGAGATTATTTTTTACTCAGCATACCTCATCAAGACTTATCCACATTGTTGTGCACGTGAGTAGTGTATTCTTTATTGAATACTGAGAAGTGTTTAATTTTTTTATGTATAGCTATTGATTGATTGATTTTGTGTATGCTAATTATTTTATTACCTATGAGCTCAGAATTCACTATCCAGTAACTGCTCCAAATAATGGACTGGATTTTTGAAGCAATTATTCTTTACAGTGACTGTAATGTTAAGCTTCATCAGTAGAGGAAGCTGTAGGGGAATTGCTGCTCCCTTTTTATTTTTTCTTGTTCCTGCAGCATTGTCAATCAGCCACATGGATGTATGAAGATATTTCCTGATGCCCTGCCCAAGTTGTACACCTAGAGGAAGCAGACTTTCAGCAACCTTTGCAGTCCTGGCTTGAGCCAGGTTATCACCTTACCACAACCTCCTGACATGGACACTGAACTCCAAGCTTCCTACCCACAGTGGCACTCCACCTGCCCCCATGCACCTTCACATCAACTGCAGCCCACTTCCACACCAAAATTTTGTGTCCTGAAGCTCTCATGATGTGGATGCCCTGTACTCCAGAGCCCTCTCCACAGCCATTCCTGAGTTCATGCTTCAAGTCTATGCACCAGCCATGTTTTGCCATGTTCTGGAGCTTTGCAAGCTGCTTTCCAGCAGCTGGAGACTAGTTCTGTCCTTGGCAACCAGATCTTGCCACACATTCTCCAACATCCGCAGCCCAGACTGATGAGAAAACCCCTTCCAAGTGTCCCTTCGTACTCTTCTTCAGCCTGAATGTACTCTTTGAAGTTCTATTCACATATCTATAGTCACTCTCTTATAGCCAAATAATTATTTCTATTAAAGTTTTAAAATTACTGTGTGGTTTTGACTCCTGGCTGGACCCAAACTGATATATACCAGTTGAAGGTCATTGAGTTACTTTTTAAATATTGATGATTATAAATAAAGCTGATATAAATACACACATACTAGTTGTAAGTGTGTGTACATATGTAAGTTTTCATTTCTCTGGGTTAAGTATCTAGAAATGGGATTACTGGGATACATATTGTAAGTGAATATTTCATTTTATAATGAATTTTTCAGCTGTTTTGCAGATTGCTATGCCATTTGCATTCCCACCAGAAGTGCATGAGCATTCCAGTTGCTCCATATCATCATCAGCATTTGGTACTGTCAGTTTCCTTTTCTTTTCCCTTTGTTGTTTTCTTCATTTGTTTTTGTTTGATTTTTTGATCACTTCAGTTTGTGGTTTTAATTTACATTTTCTATGAACAATAATGTTTCACATTTTGTCATGTGCTTATTTATATATATTCTAATCACTGGATTATCCAAGTTTTTTCTCCTTTTTTAATTGGGTAGTTTGCTTTTTATTATCAAATTTAGAAAGATCTTTATATTTTCTAGATACAGGATTTTGTTGTATGTGTGATTTACAAATATTTTCTACAGATTTGTTTATTTTATTTTTAATAATATTTCTCAGAATAAAGTTTTTAATTTTGATAAAGTCCAATTTATCAATCTGTTTATTATAAATCACGCTGTTGATGTCATCTCTAAGAACTCTTTGCCCAATATTAGGTCATGTTTTCTTCCAAAAGTTTTATAAGTTTGGGATTTTTTACATTTAGACTTATGGTCCATTTTGAGTTAATGTTTGTAGAAGGCATGAAGTTCATGCTATTACCCATGTATACCCAACATCATTTGCTTATGATTTTATCCTTTCTTTATTGAGTTGTGTTTGAAAGTTTATTAAGAATCAATAGATCATATTTGTGTAGATGTATTTTTTCACTTGTGACTCTTGTGTTTTCATATAAATTTTAGAATCAGTTTGCCTATTTCTACAAAAAATTCTTCTTGGATACTGGAATACTGACTGGAATTATGTTAAACTTCTAAATCAATTTTTTAAAGAATTATAGATTTCAGATTACATTAAACCTTGTGTCAATGGATATCTATACCTCTCCATTAATTTAATTGTTCTTTGATTTATTTTATAGATACTTTGTAGATTTCAGCACATAGAACATTCTTATGTTCTGTTGACTTATACCTCAGTAACACTTTTTTCCTTTTTTGCAGCTATTGGAAATGCTTTTCAATGTTTGGCTTTCAGCTGCTGGTTCCTAGAGATAGATGTATTTGTTTTTTGCATGTTAATCTTATATTCTGAGATCCAGCTAAAGTTACTTAGTAGACCTAGGAATTTTTTATAGTTTTCTCAAGTTTTCTATTTAGAAATCTTGTCAGGAAGAAGGAATGTTTTATTTCCTCCTTTCCAAGTTGCATGCATTTAATTTATTTTTATTGCCTTATCGCACTGGTGAAGACTTTTAGTACAAGTTTGAATAGGATTGTGAGAGCAAATATTCTTGCTTTGTTTCAAATCTTATTTGAAAAGTATAGTCTTTCACCATTAGTGTGATTTTGGCTGTAAGTTTTGTTTGTTTGTTTAGTAGAACCCTTTGTCATGGTAAGTTGCCTTCTGTTCCTAGATTGCTGAGAATGTTAAAAATGAATGGACACAGGACTTCCGGCCAAGATGGAGGTGTAGGTGGACACACTGTGCCTCTTCGCACAACCAAAATTAAGGACAACAAAAATTTAGAAACAAAAAAACAACCAGAACAGACAGAAAATTGAACTGTACAGAAGTCCTGACAACCATTCATCCAGACCAGTAAGAGGGGCGGAGTCAGTGGCCAGCAGCGAGGGGTCACAGCAGGAAAAAGCAGTGACTGGCAGACCCAGGTGCGCAGGGCACAGGCGGCGGCTAGCATACCCCGGTGGCAGACTCTCGGTGTGGTCATGGGGAGGCAATGAGCAGACCCAGTGAGGTGCACAAGGCAGCTGGCTGCCCACAGTCACACAGTTGTGCACAGATAAACCAGGTGAAAACAGGCAGTGAGATAGACCATGCAACCCAGGGCCTCAGTGCCAGGAAATAAAGCCTAAAAGCACTGATTGAAAATACTTGTGGAGGTTGAGGTGCCTGGAGAGATTCCCAGCTTCACAGGAGAGTTCGCTGGAGAGACCCACAGGGTCCTAGAATGTACACAAACCCACCCATCTGGGAACCAGCACCAGAAAGGCACAATTTGTTTGTGGGAATCAGCAGAGATGACTGAAATCCAACAGAGAGTGGAGCAAGCACCATTATTCACTCTCCGACCCCACTCCCACATAAGCGTCACAACCCAGTGACTGTGTTGCCCTGCCCTGGTGAACTCCTAAGTCTCCACCCCTCATACATAACAGGTGTGACAAGACAAAAAAAAATGGCCCAAATGGAAGAACAGATCAAAGCTCCACAGTAAATACAACTAAGCGACCAAGAGATAGTCAACCTATCACATGCACAGTTCAAAGCACTGGTGATCAGGATGCTCACAGAATTGGTTGACTTTGGTCACAAATTAGATGTAAAAATGAAGGCTACACTAAGTGAAATGAAGGAAAATGCACAGGGAACCAATAGTTATGGGAAGAAAACTGGGACTCAAATCAATGGAGTGGACCAGAAGGAAGAAAGAAACATCCAACCAGAAGAGAATGAAAAAATGAGAATTCAAAAAAAAAATGTGGAGAAGCTTAGGAACCTCCAGGATATCTTTAAATGTTCCAACATCTGAATTATAGGGGTACCAGAAGAAGAAGAGGAAGAGCAACAAGTGGAAAAGTTATTTGAACAAATGATAAAGGAGAACTTCCCCAATCTGACAAAGGAAATAGACTTCCAGGAAGTCCAGGAAGCTCAGAGAGTCTCAAAGAAGTTGGACCTGAGGAGGAACACACCAAGGCACATCATAATTACATTAACCAAGATTAGAATGAAGGAGAGAATCCTAGAAGCAGAAAGAGAAAACAAGACAATTACCTGCAAAGGAGTTCCCATAAGACTGTCAGGTAATTTCTCAAAAGAAACCTCACAAACAAGAAGGGGCTGGAAAAAAGTATTCCAAGTCATGAAAGGCAAGGACCTACATCCAAGATTTTTTTATCCAGCAAAGCTCTCATTTAGAATGGAAGGGCACATAAAGTGCTTCTCAGATAAGGTCAAGTTAAAGGAGTTCATCATCACCAAGCCCTTATTATGTGAAATGTTAAAGGGACTTATCTAGGAAAAAGAAGATAAAAAATATGAACAGTAAAAAGACAGCAAACTCACAGTTATTAACAACCACACCTAAAATGAAAACAAACTAAGCAAACTAGAACAGGAACAGAACCACAGTAATGGAAATCACATGTAGGGATAGCAACAGGGGTGTGGAAGGAGAAGACAGGGGGAAAAGGTATAGAGAATAAATAGCACAGATGGTAGGTAGAAAATAGACAAAGGGAAGGCAAGAATAGTATGGGAAATGTAGAAACTGAGGAACTTACGACACATGGACATGAAGTAAAGGGGGGAATGTATGTGGGAGGGAGTGTGCAGGGGGAGGGGAGTGAAGGGGGGAAATGAGACAACTGTAATAGCATAATCAATAAAATATATATTTTAAAAAGTCAAAAAATGGACAGTTATTTCTAGAGTTCATTGATAAGATTATGTGATTTTTCTTCCTTAGTCTGTTAATATAGAGCACTATACTGAAAAAGAATGTAATATTAAGCCAGTCTCACATACCTAAGATAAATTCCACTTGGTTATAGTGTATTATTATATTTGAATAGTGCTGGGTTCAATTTGTTAATATTTTTGTCTTTATAATGTTTATAAAGAACATTGGTCTGTATTTTTCTTTTCTTATACTTTGGTTTTGGTATAAGAAAATTTCTGGTCACATTAAATAATTTAGGAAATGTTTCCTTGCCTTCTATTTCTGAAAGAAATTTTGTAGAATTGGTGTTAATTTTTTAAATTTAAATGTTTGGTAGAAATAGCCAGAGAAACAGCTGGGTATGAAGATTCTTTTTGGAAATTTTAAACCATGAATTCAACTTTATTATTAGTTATGCACAATTCAGATTATCTATTTTATCTTGTGTGTGCTTTGATACATTATGATTTTTGATAATTTGTTTATTTTATTTAAGTTGCCAAATATGTGTTCATACAGTTATCCATAGTATTCCCTTATTATCTTTTTAAAGAAGTGCAAGGTCTGTAGTGTTATCAATTTTTTTCATTCTAAATATTAGTGATTTGTGTCTTCCCACTTATTTTCTTAGTGAGACTTGATAGAAATTTATGTATTTTTTCATTCTTATGTTTTTATTGTTCAAGTACACTTGTCTCTATTTTCCCCACACTACTATCCTTTGCTCCACCTACACCCACCTCCCACCCTCAAACCTTCCCTCCTTTGGCTTTGTCCATGGACCTTTTATACATGTTACTTGACCCGCTCCCTTCTCCCCCATTATTCTCTACCCAAACCCCTCTGGTTATTATCAGTTTGTTCTTTGTTTCCATGTCTCTGCTTCTATTTGGCTTGCTTGTTTGTTTTATTGATTAGGATCCACTTATAGGTAAGATCATATGGTATTTGTCTT